>PXOD01000921.1:0-26072 GCA_003012165.1 Paramyrothecium roridum
CCCGGGCAAGGCCTCGCCGGCGCACCTCTACCACTGCTGTGTGCTCCACCAGTGGCTTGGTCGCTGCAGTACATTGCCTTAGTTTAAGCTGTGTTGCGCTACGGTACACAGCCTGTGCCCATTCCGGGACCCCTGACGAGGCGTCGCACATCGCCTGGGACATGCCATCGATTGATTGATCACAGCAAAAAGTAAAGAAAAACGCAAAAAGATAGAGGCAGATTTGGGGGGGGGGGGGGGGGGCTGCTAGTCCAGTCGGGTACGGCGAGGCTGGTAGCGGATACTTGGAAAGGGCTTGTCTTGTCCGTGTCTGACACCACCCATGCCTCCATACAAATTGACCGCTGAAGCGACTCACGAGGGGGGCCGGCGGTGGGACACTGAGGCCCAGTCTTTGAGGTACTCGTGACTGCGGCGAGCAGGTAGCTCCCCTGTTCGTCCTTGTGGCCCAAGAGGTTGAGTGAGCCTGGGAGTGGGGAGATCGCCCTCCCATAGCGCCACGCCCGCTATCGTCGAGCTCAATTTAGAGGTGAGACCCCCCTCCCTCGCCCTTCCCACGCCCTCCTCATTCTGTCTCCCATCTCCACAACCCAACTCAACTCACTCTCTCCATGCCAACGCCCACGCCCCTCCCCTACTCTACACTACCCTACCCACGATCCAGTCCCATACCAAACCTGAAGGGCATGCTGCTCACACACACACTCTCTCAACTCATGGCCTAGGCTCAGGCTCGTGCTCGTGGGCGGCATCACCAGGGGGTGTGTGACGACCCAGGCGTGTGCCACCTCGTTTTTTTGCAGAACACACGTTCAAGACATGGCACTCCCCTTCTTTGAACATGGCCCCTGTCGTCCAGTTGAGGCTGGCCACACCCCCCTCTGCCTGTCTGCCCTAGCATCTGGGTGAGGGCGATCCGTTTCGGGACCCCCCAAGTCGAGATGGAGCAGCTTTCTGGTGCTGGTCTATAACTACATTAGAGCCCCCAACTGACCATCCGATCTCATGCCTCATCACGATACTCTCCAACACAGCATCTCTTCTTGATATATCAGGATTCACTTCCTGCTTGGCTTTTGGCTACTTCTCCATCCTGAGCCAACCTTCCGGAGTCGTGTCATCCATCCATCACTTACACACCACTCTTCTCACTCGTTCTTCGCCCACAAACCCGCCCGCCTTGCTCGCCGCCTCCCACCAAGTGGACATCCCACCTCGGCATCTTTTTCCCCTGCTCACTTGACACGAGCAACAAACAAGGCGTCACAAAGCGAAAGGACGTATTTCGCGAACCACGAGTCTGAACATCTCACATCACGCGGATCCTGCATCGAAGAACTCACATCTCCATCCGACAAGGAATGAGAAAGTAGCGACTGCAGGTAAGCAAGCTCTGGACAGCCTTCACCACCATCGCATCGCGTCGTTCATGGTCCTGACCGGGTTGTTCGCGGCATAGCAAAGTCACAGCCCAAGTGCGACATTGCTGCTTGCCACACTCATAGGAGTTTCAATACATCATTACCACCACATACGCCTCCCTTGCGACGAACCACACATATACAATGGCTTCCATGACAGAACAACCATATAACATGTTCCAACAACATGAGAACGAGGACTACGGCGCCCGATATCCTAGTCCTCCTCAGGCAGTCTACACCTCCGGCCCCTTAGATCTGTCCATCCCCGCCGACGCCTTTGGCGGCTTCCCTCGCTCCGCCCAGGACGTCTTCCCTACCACCATGGCCTTCGAGCCCACACTCTTCGCCGAGGCCCCCAACTACTACCTCAGCAGCAGCAGCAACGGCCAGAGCTCGCCGGGCTTGTATCCGGACGACAGCGATCTCAGACTGCCATCCTCCAGCCTCTCCACTGCCTCCGCCCCTTCTGCCGCCTCCTCAGCCATCGGCTCGCCCCAGTCAAATCCGGGCCACATGGGCGTCCCCGAATGGGGCATCCAGGGTCTTGGTGTTCAGCCCACCATCGTCGGCAACGACTATATGGCTGGCCCCGAATACTCTGGCTTCCCCGGCTCTGGCATGGAGGAGCTCGCCTTCGACTTCCCGCACAACAAGACCTTTGTTGGTGAGTCGCACATTGCTTCTTCAGTCTCCGAGCCCCTTTCTTCTTCCACCTCCTCGTCCACCACTCCCACTCTTGTGTCCCAACCCACAATGACCGCCCTGGGCGGCGTCATGTCTTTCTCTGGTTCTTCTTCTGCTTCCTCGACTTCTTCGCCCGTCTCCCTGCGGAGACCTGGCCAATCGGCCACCGCGCCTTCTGAGACATGTTCCTACCCGGAGTGGCCTGAGCCTCACGCCAGCGCATCCTCACCGCAGACGCCCAATGCATTTTCCTCTTTGAACCGTGGCGGCGTGTCCGAGCATACTTTCAACTCTTCCTGTTGGTCGCTTCCTCGCGCCTCTTCAAGCATTGTGTCGCAGAATATTTTGGCTGACCCCGTCTCTGCTGCAACAGACCCCTCCATGATTCACCCAGAAATCAACCGGCCAATGCCCATGCCCGGCTACGAAGCCCACTTTCAGCACCCCTACCCGACTTCGCCATCAGTTACCTCATCCCCACACCCTACCATGCTGCGCACCAACAGCTCCTCGCCATTCCTCCACAACGGTCCCTTCCAACCAGCCTTCTCTGCCAGCCCCTATGCCGCGCCTATGAACCCCAACACCGGCGCGTTCATTTCCCCTACCTCGGGCGAGTACCACAGCGGCGATGAGTCCAAGGAGAAGCAGCGCTGCACCTATCCCGACTGCGGCAAGGTCTTCAAGGACCTCAAGGCGCACATGCTCACCCACCAGAACGAGCGCCCTGAGAAGTGCCCCATCCAGACGTGCGAATACCATGTCAAAGGCTTCGCCAGGAAGTACGACAAGAACCGCCACACCCTGACCCACTATAAGGGCACAATGGTATGCGGCTTCTGCCCCGGCTCCGGCTCGGCTGCCGAGAAGTCGTTCAACCGCGCCGACGTGTTCAAGAGGCACCTTACTGCCGTCCACGGTGTCGAGCAGACTCCTCCCAACAGCCGCAAGAAGACATCTTCTGGCATCAGCGGCAGCAAGAAGCTCACCGGCTACGCTCCTGACGCCACCGGCAAGTGCAGCACCTGTTCGCAGACCTTCTCCAACGCTCAGGACTTCTATGAGCATTTGGATGACTGTGTGCTGCGCATTGTCCAGCAGGAGGACCCTGCTGAGGCCATCAACGCCCAGCGCCTTGCTGAGGTGGAGAACGACAAGACGGTCCACCAGACCCTCGAGAAGAACAACCTCCCCACCACCACTCAGACCACCAGCACTGAGGATGATGATGAGGACTTTGACATGGGTGAGGACGATGACTCTGAGGACATGTCCAAGCCCAGTGCGTCCCCCATCTCCAAGAAGAAGACCAACCCTGCCAATGGCGTGCAGAAGTCCCGCGGCCTGACGCACTCGCGCGGTGGTGTCGCCCTGGCGACCAAGACCAAGGGCCGCAAGAACCGTCGCGACTATCCCTCATCGTGGGGCTTTGACAAGGGCCAGATGACGATGAAGAAGCGCGTCATGGCTGTCTTTGACGGACCCCGCCGCCTGGCCAAGGACGATATGATGCTATCTACGGACCACGAAGTCCGCATCAAGCTGTCTGATGGCAAGTCGTACGTGACGGACCTCGATGTGCAGACGCTGAAGCGTGCCGAGGCCTTCCACAACGCGACCGACGAGGAGAAGGGCCCCTGGATCTCCGATGACCCCACTGAGGAGCAGCTCAAGGAGATGCAGCTGATGCTGGAGACCAACACTTCCCACTAAAGCTTCTACACTATACTACTACCTCCGTACACGACAAGGAGACTCGCTCTTGATGACCGAGTGTCCCAAAATTACAAAGACGGCATTAGAGGCATGGCGGAAGGCGTACGCGAAACCTGTACTGGAACCAAACATGGTGGCTCTGGTTAAAAGGGCTTTTTGTGCTTTTATTTTTCATAACGACTTGGGACGGGAATACCTATTACGACTCCTGCACTTGGATGAGGAAGTCAAAACGATTTGATACCCTTTTGATGTTGATTTTTCAAAGCTACTTGTTTTTTTCCCTTCTCATTTTACAAACCAACTCTCCTTTTCAAACAAACCAAAGTCATCATAGTCTTAATGGATGTATCCCAGGGGGTCGCCTGGAGTGACGGAAATCATGTAACATGCCTCCAATTTCATGAGGGGATAAATCTGGTGGGAGCGGGTTTGGGAGAGACGGC
The DNA here is from genome assembly GCA_003012165.1 of Paramyrothecium roridum. Taxonomy (NCBI): domain Eukaryota; kingdom Fungi; phylum Ascomycota; class Sordariomycetes; order Hypocreales; family Stachybotryaceae; genus Paramyrothecium; species Paramyrothecium roridum. The sequence continues at coordinate 4,271 of PXOD01000921.1, forward strand.
GTTCTTGTACGGGTGAATATGATGGCGCATCATCAGCTAAGCTTTACTGCATCAATCAATCATCATCATCGTAAACTTACCATACTCATCTTTCTATCTTGTGAGAAGTGCTTTTGTGTTGTGACATGCCCTTGACTAAAGGTAGAGACTCATTGTCCCTTTCACCTGTAGCTGTGAGTGAGAATGCAGATGAGCTGCTGGGCCTTGGGACGAAAGGCGGTGGGTGGGCCTGGCAAGTTCTCGACCGACTCATGGCTGGCGACTTGTTCATGCCCCTCCCCCACCACACGAACCACACGAAGACACTCTGGAACCCACCCACACCGGCATTAAGCGTCCCATTGCAAAAGGCAGAGAAAAAAAATAGCGGCACATCTCTCTGACCAGGCATTTCTTGTGCCCTCGTGGATCCTTTTGCTTGTTCCGACTTCTCCTTGTTGTCTCCGATCATCAAGCTTTCATCTGAAGGAGTCTTCTTCCATCTCGTCTTGTCAGATATCGGTGTCGGTCGGCCGTGAGAGATATCGTGACCCGAGCCTGAACCCTGTATCAAAGCGTGCTCTCGTGGAATCTAGCGACGACCATAAGAGTCTCATATTGGGGCATCAGAGGACCCAGGGCTGAGCGGAAACTCCAAGGACGACATCAGGCCCTCTTCAGTCCAGATCTGCGTCGGCTCGGATAACCCCCAAGACTCTTCCAAGTCTGCCATCTTCAGACGCAACAGCAGATATACGCCCTAACTCACATCAGACTTGAGTGAGCGACCCCCTAAAATGGCCCTGACGTCGCGCATCACCCTCTCCGGCGCCGAGGCCTCGGAGCCCGAGGACTACCTCTCCTCGGCCCTCGGCGTCATCTTCCCGGACGACGTCACCAACCAGCACGGCGACTCGGAGCACTCCCTCATCTACACCTCGCCGCGCCTGCCCAAGCCGCTGCTGCTGGACCTGGCCGACCCCGTCGGCGACACGGACCGCCGCCTCTTCAGCCACTACCTGTGGAACGCCTCGCTGCTGCTGGCCGAGCTGGTCGAGCGGGACTCGCTGCCGCCGTCGCCGCCTGGTGTTGAGAAGCCGGACGCTGGGTTGGGCGCCGGTGTCGATTTCGATGTCAGGGGCCTCGACATCATGGAGCTGGGCGCCGGAACCGCCCTGCCGAGCATGATGGCCGGCTTGCTCGGCGCTCGTCGCGTCGTCGTGACAGACTATCCCGCCCCGACCGTCATGAAGACGCTCCGGGCCAACATCGCCCGCAACATCCGCCCGGAGCTCGCACCAGCTCAGCCCGACGGCCCCGTGACCCCCTCGGTCCTCGTCGAGGGCCACGCCTGGGGCGAGCTGGCGCCCACCGACGCCCTCTGCGCCGCCGACCGCCACGCCTTCGACCGCCTCCTCGTCTGCGACTGCCTCTGGATGCCCTGGCAGCACGCCAACCTGCACGCCTCCATCTCGCACTTCCTCCGCGCCGCCGACCCCTCGGCGCGCGCCTGGGTCGTCGCGGGCTTCCACACGGGCCGCGACAAGATGCGCGGCTTCTTCGACGCCGACGCCCTGGCCGCCGCGGGGCTCGAGCTCGACCGCGCTTGGGAGCGCGAGTGCGACGGCAAGGAGAGGCCCTGGTCCTGGGACCGCGAGGAGGACGTCACGGTGCGCAAAAGGTGGCTCGTCGTCGCCTCGCTCAAGAGGACCGCTGCGTTCATGGAGGCCTCGAGGTAAGGAAAGGGTGGGCGGATCTCGAGGATTCTTGTTTCCCTATTCCTTGTACGTAGCTTCCAGAGGAGATGTGTAGACGAGGGTTGGTTCGAAACGGTATATTTATCTTTCTCCGCCCAGAACCCTCTTTACATACTTTCGTCATATACACACATATGCAGATAGATATATACCCATTCACCTGAAGCGGCCCCCCCCCTGAAATCCGCCTTCTTTTTCAGCTCGACCGTCGATCCTGGAGGCACGTACCCGCCCGAGCACCGCACCGCATCGCCGTATTGTTCACGACTCGGCCGCAAAAGCCCCCGAAACAACGACTCGTCCGAAAGAGGCGCCTCTTTATGACTCGTTTCCCCCCTTCCTGTAATCTTGATTTGTTTTCCTTCTTTCAGCTGAGAGCAGAAAACAAGGGGCCGTGCCCACCTCTTCGGCCCCCGTGGCGGCGCCCTCCCCCCACGGGATGACTTGGGCGCCCTCTTTGCTTCCTCTGGAGCCCTGCGGCTACCAGTCCAGTAACTGGGCTTTTTCCCACCGAAATAGGCAATCTAGTCGTCAGGTAAGGCGCTTGATCTACGCGCCAAGCTAGCTCTATTGGATTTTTTTGGACCTCCGAGCGAAGCGAAACATTGAGTCTTGTCCGATGGTGGTTTAAGGGGGGGAAGGGGAGAGGGCGCTGGGACCCGGGCGGAGCAATTTCCCGGCCGTGGCGGCGGGGCGGCGGCGCCGGGAGACGTGCCGTGCCGGAGATCACTACTCGAGGTTACCTAATCTGGACGGCCCCGGCGGATTCAACCGCCAAAGACGACTGCCCCCTTCGTACGGCCTCGTTTTCAGCTGCCGGGTGGCTGGCGCCAGAGAGGCACCATGGACACTTGGTAAAATGAGGTGGCACTCAGCTGAGAGACACTAGGCTCACCAACCCCCTCACTCACGCTAACAGCCCGACCTCTTCTCCCAACACCATAACCATAGCTGAAGCCTCACTTTTTTTGCTCTCTCAAGTTTTTTTTTCTCTCGTCTCATGATTCATTCTCTAAACTACGTAACCCTGTATTCTCTAGAGATCTACACCGCCACTCGTGACAAGGCACTCCCCGCCATGCCGCATGCAAGCTCTACAGTAAACTAATTTGGCGCCTCGACCGTCGGCCCCGTCTCATCCACCTTGACAACTAGATCGTAGCTGACCCTCAAGTTCTCTGACCCGCTCAGCGCCCGCGTGATCATGCTCTGGTGCTTCTGGCGGACCAACCTGCGCAGGGCGCCGACAAGGAACCCCGCGACAATGTCAACGGACCAAGAGTCCGGGATGAGGCCTAGAACCTCGTCGATCTCGAACCAGCCGCCGAAGCGCTCTAAAAGCGCACCCGTCTGCTCCACGCGGTCGCTGACGTCTTCGATGGCTAGAAACTCGCCAAGGATCACATGGAATAGGCGTCGCTGCTGGTCTACTGGGGGCATGCTGTCACGTCGGCCACCCTGGGGCGTGTAGATGCTGCTCCCGCCACGTAGGCAGTACGAAACCGCCGTGTCGTAATCGCCCAATCGGTGGACCAACAGCCGAAGTGCCTCCTCGTGGTGGCGCTCGCGGCCTGCTAAAATGATTGTCTCGGGCACGAGGAGCTCGTCCGGCAAGCGGGCGATGCGGCCTCGGATGGCAGCCACATCGTACTCATTGCTCCCACCCAGGAGCTGCAGTAGGCGAAGGCGGCTTTGCCACACCTCGTCGTTGGCTGGAGCGTTGTCCGTGAGGAAGTGACTATACGTTGGCTTGGGGGCTTGGAGTGCCCTGTAAGCCTCGTACATTGACATGACGATGTCGGCCCGCTCCTTTGAGGACTCGAGATCGCCTAAAACGATGTCGAGATAGTATGTTATCAACTCATTGACGTATGTGGATTGACCCTTGTCGAAAACCAAGTGCTCCAGATAATACTTGACGGCGTTGGGGGCGTGTTCCCTTAGGATCTCTACAGCCTGTGCGGGCTCAATCTTGGGCGCTCTGCCTTTGTCCTCTGTAAAGACCTGGACGCCCAGCTTGGGGTTTCGATTGGCCAGCCAGATGCCGTATTCCTGGACGAGACTTTGGCTACTGATCTTGGTCAGGTATTCCCGCACTCGCTGTTCGCCGTCGCGGAATTCTGACCCTTCGTCGCGCTCCCCTTCGATTATGCGCTTCCATGTCGCAAGGACGTCGCCTGATAGTTTGCGACTTTGATACAAACGGCTCAGCACAAACAGTCGGTGGTAAGACTCGAGTAAGTCGACAGCCCGGTCGAAGCACTCAACGCCGCGATCCACAACGTCGTACAGTTCTGATCTGACGGCCCCTCCTTTGCCTAAGCCTTTTGGTGCGCTTTGGTCCAGCTCGAGAAGGATAATCAGCAGGGCGGCATCGACTGTGCGGAAAACTTCGTTCTCATCAGGCACACTTCCGAAGCCCTTCATCTTCCGCCATGCTGTCAGGAATCGCCTCAAGAAGAGCTTCACTCTTGGCTCGAGAGTTCCAACCACGTTGTTCGCCTTGCTTTCGAAATCTCCGTTGCGAACAAACGCATCTGCAACCTTCTTCACGCCGCCGTGGATCCAGATTCCGCGTCGGCCTTCAATAATTTCGTTCCGCAAGCCTGGTATGAGAGAAAGCACTACGCGCGGATCTAGCTTGCTCCCAACCAAACCTTCTTCCAGAGCAGTCATCTCGACGTTAGAGAACTCCTGCTCTTCCGGTGAACGTAGTAGACTAGTTAGCAGAAGGATGCCAGCCTTTTGTCGTAGGTAACCGAAGGTCAAGAACTCAAGCTCGTTTTTTGGTTCTCGATCACGAATCGAAGTGAGGACTTCAAGAATGATCTCCCTATTAATGGATGGTACTCCCTGTTGGCCTTCCAAGCATGCAGCCTCCAATTTTGAGTCAAGCTGTATAAGCAACGGATTGCGAATGGCCCACCATATCTTGTTTCCTGCCCAAACAGCTATTCTTGACTGGGCTTTGGCAAAGCGACGAGCGAACTCTTCCTCCTCTGAATTTCTTGTAGCTTCCCAACCCTCAAGTAAGGATTCGTCGTCTGGAGAATCATAATTGCGGTCGAAAAGTTCTTTCTCCTTGGATAATCGTTCCAAGGATGATGCTGTTCTGGAGTCTGCACTTTTCAAGGAAATACTTGATGCTTCGGGCGTGCCAGAGAAGGGAGTAAATTTCCTCTGGCAGAGCCGCTCGACAATCTTATCAAACTGCGTCTCCTCACTGCCGATAAGGGCACGAATTCCGTACGGCCGCGCCTCATCCAATTCATACGCTTCTAGCCAGTGTTTCTCGGGATTCACCTCCCCTCCGACACCCCAGCGCTGAATTTCCAGGCCGTAATGTGGCCCGTTGTCTGTTTCCAAAGCTAATGAGGCGATTACGTAGCCGTCCTCATCTTCTGGCGAGCCAGATCGCGATGATGCCAAGTCTGCCGGAGACCCATCAACAACAATCTCTCGGGGGTACTGTTCGAATTGAAGGGGAGGCCGCGTAGGGTCGCCGTCGAGATTAACAAAAATGCCGAGCCCAGTTTCTAATGGATCTGTGCCCGTGACGACTAAGAACTCCTCCGGTGAAGGTGATGTGATATGTGGTTTCAGCGCAACGACGTCTGATCTGGACTTTGCGCCAACAGACTGCTCGCGAGAATGCGAGGCTCCGGGGGTAGCGGGTAAGGGTTTGTCGCCAGGAGGTGGACTGGCGATGGCATCTGCCTGGGGCTGCGGGCTCATGGTTTGAGGTGTTGAAGCGTCCTGAAAGACTGGTTCTTCACCATCGCCTCTACGGGGTTCCTGCCGGCGCATGTTGCCAATGAAAGAACTTCCGAGACTAGCGCTGCGGTTGTGGCTCTGAATACTGGCCAGAGGACGGTTCTGAACAGAGGAAGAACTTCGCTGCACGCCTCCCCCAGTGTCGGCAGTGAGACTTTGTACATGACCCATCTGTTCCGAAGAGGGAGTTTCGTCCAAGGATGATATGTTCATCAAGGGGATCTTCAATTGGCGGTCGACATCTACAAGAGCGTAGGATTTTGAGTCGGCAACACACGCGATTGCATCACGACGCACCGACAAGGTGCTCCCAGCGAAATCGATTTTCTGTATTCCGTGTCAGTAGTTAATTGGTTGCGAGCTATGACCAGATCACGCACCTTGTAAACGCGAGCATCGCTACCAATCCGGACGACTTGTATTCGTCGGTTGAGCGAGAGCATAATAGTGACGCCATTGTTTTCAGTTCCATCATCGGCAATCGTAGGTTCGTTCAAGTCGATGCCGCCTATCCAATTACAGTTCTTGACTTGCGTCGTTCCGAATACGGGGCTCAGCTCGGGGAGAGAGTAGAAGGTGACTGTCCAGTTGCAAAGGATGCAGGCTTTGCCAACACGCGGCAACAGCAGGATTTGTTGAACACCCGGTCGCGAGGCAGCAGGTTCGGCGTATGCGGGAGACAGTCTGGACGCGAGTATATATTGAAAGCTTCCCGCGCCATCTGCAGGATCGGGAGGGATGCCGACGAAGTGAAGCAGCTCCGACGCAGAAGTACCGACGTATAAGTTGTGGTCTGGTCCGGGCACCTCGGTCAGCTAGAAGTTTCGTACAGCTATGCCTTGTATATTTACCTAAGTATTCGACGCAATTGATCTGTATGTCTTGTTGTGAGTCGTCGGCAGAGAGGGGGACGTTGTCCAGTAAGGACCGCAGGACATAAGGTCCATCTTGGATGTTTGGGGGTAGGGCGGCGGCTGGGGAAGGCGCATCTGCTGAGCCAGTGGATGACATGGCGGCGTCCGACTATGCGACATCATCCGACCCGAGGCCTCATCCTTTCGTGTCGAGCTCCAAGAGGCTCCGGCTTCGAACTTGTCGAAGAGCGTACGGGATTGTAGTCGCAGGCAGCTCTCTGGTGGCTCGGCCAAGTACTATGGGTACCTGGGTACAGTGCAGAGCTGATATGACGGAGATGACGAGGCTGAGGTGGGGCCCGCGCTGCAGCCCCTGTGGCGCCAGGCGCAGCTCCTGACAGGCTGAAGTCAGGGCACCTCGGGTCAAACCACGAGGGCCCTGTGGCTGGTGCGTACGGCTGGTATTTGGAACACGTTCGCCGGCAGCTCTCAGGGTCACTTTGCTACTACGACAACCATCGAACCTCGGCGAATCCCCCAACGACACAGTCGCTACCGTGCAGCGTGCGGCGGAAGGGCATTGCGTTTTCGGATGAACCCTCTACCTCTCGTGAAGACTTAGAAAGCTCGCGGCTTGCAAGCAACCATGGCCGATTCAATAGAAGCTATCGCTGCAGCTCAATCAGAGCAGCAGCAGCAGCAGCAGCCCGAGAAGGATATTGCTTCCATTGAAGGAGGCAATAAGTTCCAGCATGCAATTTCAGTATGGAGGAGTATGTCATCCGGGTAGCCTCTTTGTATTTCCTGGTTGCTGACCATCACTGGCAGATCTCGACCTGACAACCCTGACGTCGAACCTCGACAACACGGCCTCGGAGATTGTGGCCTATCAACGCGACTCGACCGTCCAGCGCAAGGATCTGGCGCAGAAAACCAAGGAGTTTCGAAAGCTCGACGATACTACCAAGCTGACGGAAATCAAGGGTCTGCTCAAAGGTACGACATCCGATCCCTTGGCGACGCAGATTAGACGCATCGTCGCGCGATCCGTTGCGCAGTGGAAGCTAACCACTCTGCAGCATACCAAACCTTTATTGACCTCCTGACGAATCACTCAAAGTCTGTCAACTCGGCCTTTTTGCAAGCCTACTCAGCCTTGTCCGAAGTGCCGGACCCTTATCCTCTTCTCGAAGCATCGGTTGACTCCATGCTGGTGTCCGAAGACACTCTGCCGAGGCTTACCGAAGAGAACAACCACTTACAGCAAAGCGTCTCAAAGCTTACGACTCAATTGGAGGATACCGAATCCAGGTTACAGACCGAACGCGCAGCCCGCAGAGAGGTGGAAGAGACTCTAGAGACTCGGGTCAAGGACGTTGAGGCATCATGGACCGCCGTACTAGAAGAGAAGAAGGACAACTGGGCGGCAAAGGAGCGAAGCCTGGAGGAAAAGGTCGAGAATCAGGAACGTCTCCTCAGCGAAATGAAGGCTAGCGACGAGGTCAATCAACGTCTCGGCAAGAACCGTGACGATGCCGAAGGCCAGCGAGCTCACGTCTCCAGCGCTGAACTCGAAATGCTTCACTCCGATCTGGATCGTACCAGCGCTAGGTTGGCCGAGATCGAGGCGCGCAATGAACAAATGAGACTGGAATTGGCCCAAGCCAAGTCTTCTGTACCAGCTCAACCGGAAACCTCATTGGAGGATGACCCTGGTTACATGCGCATGCGATCGGAGAACTCGTCGCTCATCCGAAAGCTGGACGCATCTCGTGTGGAGAAGGAGGCGCTCAAGCGAGACACCGACGCCAAACTACGTGCCATCGAGAGAGAGGTCAACCTGCTGAAGGAAGAAAAGGAGTCACTGAAGGCAAAGGTTCAAAAGTGGAGTGACTACGAAGATGTCAAGCAAGAGCTGGAGGTTTTGAAGAGTATTGAGTTCTCGACAGGCGATGACGACGATGTACGAGAGCAGCTAGATGGAGATGCAGCCAAGGGCGATACCTTAGAGAAGCTTCTGTTGACCAGAAACAAGAAGTTGAGCGAAGAGCTGACGATCCTTCGCGTGTCGCACCAGGATCTTCAGTCACGGCTTGAAAATCTTCAAGAAGAACTTTCAAGGACCAATGCTGAGCTCGAGAAGTCCCAGAGGCTTAACGAGAAGCTTGAGAGCGACCTCGAGAGCATGCAAGCAGAGGGCGCGAATGCGTTCCCCTCTGGAGCCTCCGTCGCCGGCACATATGTCACAAGAGCGGCGGGCCGCATCAAAGGCCGCATCTCGCCAACCTCGTCCATTATCAGCGGCATGGACCCCAGATCTGCGTTTGGCGAGCGCGAACCTATGGGCGGTGGCTCGGGTATCCTACCCATGGTCACCGCACAGCGCGACCGTTTCAAGAAGAAGAACGCCGAGCTTGAGCAGGAATTATCCGAAAGCCACCGTAACATACAGCAGCTGCGGTCAGAAGTGGCGGCTCTCCAAAAGGACAACCTGAATCTGTACGAGAAGACTCGATACGTGTCAACGTATAATCGTGCAGGCGCGACGGCTTCTTCGTCCTCGGCCTACTCATCCAACCCCAACCCGTCGACGGTGTCCATCGGCGAGACAGGCAATCCCGGTATCACGCTGGACCGTTACCGCAAGGCATACGAGTCCAACATTTCGCCATTCGCAGCGTTCCGAGGCAGGGAATCAGCCAGGGCGTACCGCCGCATGAGCTTCCCCGAGAGGGTGGTGTACTCCGTCACCAGAATGGTGCTTGCCTCGAGGACGAGCAGGAACCTCTTCGCGGCGTACTGCTTGGCTCTGCACCTCCTGGTGTTCCTGTCGCTCTATTGGCTGGGCTCGTCAGACTTTGAGAAGCACGCGAGCAACCTCGGATCACAGGCGGCGGCGGCAGCAGCAGCGGGAGGGGGGGCAGCGCTGGGATCAGCCGACGGGCCACTCGCCGGCGGGACAGATCACGGGGAGTGGAGAGAAGATGGGTTCAACGGGCGGTAATGATGATGAAGATGACGACGACGTGCCAGATGTAGCCATGTTTTCTGAATATTCCGCATATCGACTACATGGGAATGCGCGGCGTTGCAGCGGGTTGCCCTGGGTCCTGTCATGTTATCCCATTGGCCTTTCCTCCATGGGGGAAAACTTGTAACAATCCCTGTCTTAACACACCACCAAACTGGAGAGTAATATTTTCTGTATCAACGCCGTGGAGAAGCTGTTTTCTAGTCCGGAAGGTCCATCTCCAGCGGTTGCAATTGCAGTCACGGGTCAATATAATGCCAGTCGGTCGCCGTGCTGTTGCCGCCAATTTCCCACTTTTGTTCTTGAAGATGCCATCTCCCATCTAAGCCCCATGTCTATTCATACCCACGCGCGGGATGGGCTAGCTTCCCGTTGGGTCCACTGAAACCCAGATGCCGATCCCTAAGCGCCGGCCGCCCAGGGCGACCCGAGATGCGACAGGCCAATGGGATGGCGTCCCCCGCCCACCAAGGGGTGGGGAGGAAAAGGGTGACCGGTGGGTTTTCTGTTGCAGCCGCTGAAGAGGGAATCAAGGGAACCTATTTACGGCAGTGCGGCCAGACAGAAGCACCTCGTAGCCGCCGTGCCCTGCAGCCAGCGAAGCACAAGGTCGCATTCATTGCCTGCTGGTGGTGGGTGGTGGAACCGACCCTGTGCATCTGGCAGAGAGAAGCGAGGGCGATAGCTAGCTGAGGGTAGCATTGCTAATGACAAGCTCTTCTGGCTTTTAGGGCGCGCTTTGCGGGTCGGTCGTTTGCATGCCCTGCTGGGATCTATGATCAACACGAAATGAAGCAGTTGGTTCTGGTCTTGCAAACGAAGTGAGAGAAACAAGTCTCGAAAGCCCGATGCATCAGCCATGTTCAGGCTTTGATTGATTTGTATAACAGAGCGTCGTCCTGTACCACTGCAGCATGCAGACTAAGACCTCCAGGCGCCCTGTAAACATTGGCATCGCCGTCGTCTGCCCAATCCCTGCTCGCGCCCACTCATCTCGACCGACCATGCCGCTCCCCGCCCGACGAATCACCGGCCTTCCCTCGCGCGAGCTCCCGGGCGGCAGCCGAACCGTTGCATCCATTGGACCTCGTCGTCTCAACAAAGAGCAGAGGCAAACCCTCCCCTCCCCCCCCGGGCGCCAGCACGGCAAGGCGGCTCTGTCGAGGTGTTCCCACTTTCCTTGGTCCCAATGTCCTTGGTCCCACTTCGGCTCCTCATCTGCCCAAAGGGAAATGGGAGGTTGTCCTCGTCGACAAGGGGGGGGAAGGAAGAGGAGCTTGCTTTGCCGCCGACGACCGAACCGCCCATCGCGCAGGTGTGGATGGCGTGGCATCCCGGGCCATGGCAGGGAACTAAGGTTTGTTTGATGCAGATGATCGACCAGCAGACAACGTATATTAGAACGCTGCGTTTCGCCAGTCTTTCCATTCCGGTTGTACAGAGAAGAAAGAGCAGGACACTCTACCTCCGGCATTCCTGGTATATCAGAGCCTTGCCGGTTCCTTTGTGTTTCGTTTTTTCCTTCTCGTGGTTTTCCTTATTTCCTATTTTCCATTATTTCCTAGCTTCGATATCAAGTCTTCTCCTCACGATTATACCTTTTTAACGACCTTGTTGGGATTTGTTCTGGCATCTTCACTCGAGTTTGTTTGGTGCCTGTACAAGTTCATCGGACCCTCATATATACCTTATCTCAACCTCTCCCTTCTTCATTCTAAGAGCAAGACTCGATAATCATGCGCTTCTCCACTTTCTTGCTGCCTGCGATGGCCCTCGTGGCTACAGCTGCCCCTTCTGGACCCAGGGTGGCCATCACAGAGAAGACGGACGCCACAGATGCCATGTCACGCATCTCGGACTACTTTAACCTGCTCGCCGACAAGGTCCAGGCAGCCAAAGCCGTAGGCAAGGCACCCGTGTGTGATCTTTCAAAGGCGTATATGCCCGCAGGTGAGTCTAAGTCACATCCCCGTTTATACTTGCAGCTGCAAGACCCGAAGACGAAGCGGGTCTGACATGTGAGCAAGGGTCCGAACGACTACCTGCACCAGAGGGTCTCAAGCTGCACCACGTTGCCTTTGGCCGTGGCACGCAAAACTACACATGTGATACCTCCAACACCACAGCCGTGCCCGTGGCCGCCGGCGCCGTCGCTGCCCTGTTCAACGTCAGCTGCACGGCCGCTCTGTATCCCACTTTGCTGGACCACCTTCCCGGCGCGTCCATCCATTTCACTGTCAAGGACACCCAGCGCCTGCTCGGCTCCAACGGTCCCCTGGCCGTATCGGGCGTGCATTACTTTAGCGAGAAGACGACGGCCTTCTTTGACCTCGACACTGGTGTCGGCAGCTTCGGCAAGGTCGCCTGCAAGAAAGACGAGGCCGTCCCCGCGCCCGCGTCTGCTGCGGCAGGCCAGAATGGCGAGAAGGCCGTTCCCTGGCTCCTGCTTGGAGCCGTTGAGGGAACGACTCAGAACGTCAAGTCCATCTATCGGCTGACGACGGCGGGAGGCACTGCTCCTGCTACGTGTCGTGGCCAGCCCGCGACATTCGAGGTCCAGTATGCTGCGGTGTAAGTTGTTCCTCCAGACCTTGATCAAGAATATGTATCTAACACTGTGCCTGACAGATACTGGTTCTGGGCATCATAATCTAAACAATTGGTCGTGCTTGGTAGGGCGGTTTTCGATGGACTTGACGGGTGGAGGAGATTCCCAGCTTCAATATCCTTATTTTGGCGTTACCTTGGCACAAGATTGCCTCCTAAGTGGGTTTTAATGATGACCCGTGTTAGTGAAACACGGATTTTTCTTTCATTCCTTCTGCCACTTCTCCAAATGTGCTTCCAAAAGTACCGTATGGTGCGGCCAGACATGGTGATTCCACATGGCCCACGTAGAACACATGGGTACAGCTAGGTTCAGGATGCTCATTTCCCCCAGGTCAGGCAGGTGGAATGGGTCTGCTGGAGAATCAAGCTGACCCAATGCGGAACCTAGAAAGCTCGAAGTCTCCCCTCGGGCTAATACCGATTGGCCGATAGACTTTGCGCGAGACATTCCCTTCACGAAGGTCTTACTGTAGGGGTTGTGGCTAGCCCGGCACAGGTTGTTCTTTGTAATGTGCGTTGCGAATCTCTTCCCGATACATCATAGTGCCAAGAGTGCTTCCTCGGCGCTTCTCGAACACCACTAATCCTTTATCCTTGCCTTGGATTTTGACGTCTTGCGCACACTCACGCGGTTTTGGGAGACTCGCAACAGCCAGCAGGCAACACGAGAGGCCAAACTTGGTCTTGGAGCCGCTGAGCCGCTGACCGCCGGATGACGGTGCTTTGTGCTTTTGTGCTTGCATCATGGAATAAATAAATTGTCCCCCCCCCCCCCCCCCCCGGGTGCTTGTGAACGTGGCTTGTCGATCAGACAACGCCATGCTTTGGCTGAGCTGAAGGACACCTCTCGGAGGAAAAAAGAAAGACAGCAGGCTCGCAGGGCTGAACATCTATAGGCCATGATTCAGGGCCAAGCCTTTTCCGTGTCGTCATCCCGCCGACAGCCAAATATGCTTTCCCCGGCTGTCCTTTGTTAAGTATCGACATCCAAGCGCAAGTACAAAGTTCGACTGCTCAAGGCGTAAATCTCTGCCGTGTTGCATCCGGCCAGCACTCAAAAATAAGGACGGTAATTGTGACGAAGGCTTATATGCAGGGATCGGCGGCGGCTCACCCCTGTCCTCTCGTTTTAATCTGCGCAGCGAGCCGACGCCGGTGACGCTCCCACTCGACTGTGGTCGACCGTGGAAGGCCGGGCCTTCGCCTTATGGTTGGCAGAGTGCGTGCCCAAAGGCATCGTGGATCATGGGATGCTGTGATATGCAGCTTAGCTCGATCAGGTGCGTGACGAGGCGGTCTGCAATTCACCAAGCGTGGGTAGCGCAGGACAAAGACGTGTTCGGGCTGTCTCTCGACATCATGAGATACCTAGGTAGGTAGTTGACAAGAAAAGATATTCTTGGCAGCAAAGGTGTTCCTAGGCCGAATTTGGACCGAGCGCCTGTGCATCATCTCGGCCAAGCCCGTCAACAAGGAATCGCGATTCGTGGGTCACCGAGTGGGGAGTGTGGTTCCTGTGGGAGAACTTAGTCGAGATTGATGCCGGGTACAGTAATACGGAACGGCATTCTACCTTGCCTCACTTCTGCCTCGAGCCGACATTTTGGAGGTGGCTTGACCCTACGAGGTAAGGTTGGTGGGTAGGTACTGCGGATTCCAGGGCGGGAAGGTCAGGTACTTGGAGGTACGTGGTCGCTCGCCCTTCGCCGGGCTGATGTCTGTCCCCCGGTCCCGATCCTCGCCCATCGCAAGGAATCTCTGGTGTGTGCCGTGGTGTTACAGCATGCGGCTGGGTCACTCGTGCCGCCAGCTCCTGGTTCCGACGCGGCGCAGCCTTATTACTTGAACAATCGCTGCGCCTCGCGCGCGGACCTGCAATGCAGTGTGCCGGCCTGATACAGAGCCACCTTACCGTCCGTAAGGTAGGTATACAGTAAGGTAAGGTAGACCGCAACTGCACACCCGTGCGAGGGCATGCACGTACCTATCTCCAGTTTTTGGTACCCGCTACCCCAGAGAGACCCCCATCCGGTACCTGGCGCGAACGGGAACCTTGCTTGACCTTGAGTTTGATCTCCGACTCCACTGGATTTGCGCCTGCACCCGGCCAAGCTCACTGTTTATATCTCCAACACTTTCTGCCACTTGCTTCGTTCATCCCGCTCCCTTGCGCCCTTTAGTCCGTCCTTTCGCACATGCTTCCTATCCGACGTCGTCGTCCAATTGCCATGAAGCAGTGCTCTTGTCCTTTCTCGCATCTCCTTGGCCGGAAGCGCGAATCTTGCGCAGCGAAGACTTCGCCATAGCTGGTCATCTTCCCCCCGCACCAAACGCCCTCTTCCGCGCAAACCGTCGGATAGCAGCATCCGCCTCATATTTTCCGTGCCTTTGCAAAATCTACATTCCAGCACGTAGATCCTTGTGCCTGTTGTCTTGTATCCCGCGCCCCGATCCGACTCGTCACCCGCAGCTTGCCTTGTGCGACCCGCCACTGCTTCCCCTCGCACGTCTGGCCCACCCCCGAGACATTCTGCTACTGAAACGCTGCATCTCGCAGCGGCATTGAAATCTTTACTTTTGGGGGCTCCCCTTCTTTTGGGAGCGACGCCGCCTCTTATCTCCTTCTTCGTCGCCATCTTCTGCTTTTCAGAACATACGCAAGAGCATTTTCGTCATCCAACCTCATCCGCCCAAATGCGCTGGTCTACTCGGAATCAATCCACGTTGTGTAAGCTGATGGGCTGGCCCGTTAATGACGAGACCGTGCCTGCCAATCGTCACACGGCTTCGCAACGTGAGCAAGATGGCATGTTGCTCCCCAGCTCCGGCCATGGTGAGTGCTGTCCCCCCGCCCAGCTTTCATCGCATAGGGTGTGCTCCGCGATGGAGATATTGATGACACGGGAGCTAAGCCGCGAAATAGTCACCTGGCCCATCCACGATGTGCCTGTCGAAATCTTCGAACTCATCACCTCCTATCTGAGTCGTTCCGAAGTCAAGGCCCTCAGACTCGTTTGTCGTGAGTTCGAGAACAAGGTCTCGGGCCAATATTTTCGCAATGTCGTCGTACCATTCAGATCCGAGCTCTACGGCAACTTGACCGTGGAAGGTGAGGGTGGTGTTAGGTGCTCCACGTCCAATCTCTTCACAAATGGCATGCGGATCTTTGAGTCGTTTGGCTCCCACATTCGTCGCTTTGCGCTTTCCCTCGAAATTGACGAAGAGTCGCTCGCTTACCCTCCCATCAAGCCTGTTCAGCAAGCTGTGCCGGCCTTCTGGGGCGTCTATCGGTGGCCGCACGACTCATATCATCGATACACTGATCTCGAGGGGATCGAACAAACAGCCGACGAGTACCAGGGTTTGAAGGAGGCACTTCGACACCTTGTCAATGTGAATAACCTGGGTCTTTGTTGCGATGCCGGTCTGGGATATCTCCTCGGCCCGGACAATGCGCGCCCGGGTCGCGGCGCAGCCTTGCACCACCCGGTCTTTGCCATGAGGGACTGGCGTGAGGATCAGGTCAATGCCACAAATCCAACGCACCCCATCGTCACCGTTGCCGATTTCAACGAAGTGACAAGACGGGACAAGAGCGGGTCGGTATGCAGCCCTACCCGGTTCAAGCGCATGATCCTGGAAACCATGTTATCTGAGGCTGGCTTTGAAGGTGAATCTGAGCTGGACGAAGCCATCAATATTATGTTGGAGACGGAAGGTACTAGCCTCACCAACATCGATGTCGACGAGCGGCAAGCAGCTATGTGCAGCTTTGAAAGAGTTTCACAAACAGCCGAAGCTTCCACGTCACAAAACACTAATCGCTACCCCTTGATCCCGACAAACCTTACCCGGGCCCAAAGAGAACTGCTCCTGGAGTTGGAGTGGGCGCACCGCGCAATGATCCAGTCATATGTCATCAGTCTCATTGACATTGCAGGAGAGGGCTGCTTCAAGAACCTGACTACTTTGACGATTGCCAAGATCCCTAGCAGCCATGTTCACATTTTCAACCGTCAAGAGCTCTGGTCTGGTCTAAAGTCTCTCAAGAATGTGTCATTGGGTGTCCTCGCAGATTGGAGGCGTGTTTCCAAGTCCAGCCTCGGTTCGATTGATGATAAGCTCATCTCGCCTGTCGAAGCTGTGGCTAAGGTTTTCAAGCTACTACATGCTTACATTGGGCCGCAACACCACATTGAGAGCTTGCACTTTGAGTGGATTTGTGGCGGGGAGTTTGCTCCAAGTGCCTACCAGCGGAACGCCTTTGTTCTGCCTGCCCCGATCATCGAAGCTGGGGAGCTGATGGCGAGACCCAGTATTGCCAAGGAACATCCCGAACAGTTGTTGAGACTTCCATTCATAAGACATCTGTCATTGAAGAACTGCTGGTCTTCACCCCAAGTCCTATTTCACACGGTTCGACAGATGGCTTTGGCATCCCTCGAGAAACTTGAGCTGGAGACCGTATCCCTGTGTGGACCGCCGTCAACTAGCCCGCAGCTGAGCCTGCAACACCTACATATTCAAAACCCGAATCACGGCCCTGGGGCTCCCGCGGCACCAGCAATCCTCACCCTATTCAATCCGCCGGCGACCCAGCAACCTACTGGTGGTCCTACGCCAACATTTACGCCAACAAATGCCATCGTGACGTGGCCACAGATCCCTGAAGACCCTGCCGAGAGGTACATTCAGCCGCAGTTGATGTCTTGGTCGGGAATACTCGATCACTTCTCACCCAGCGTCAAGGCGCGTGATATTCAGGCACCCTATTCTGAACGGGAAGACCCACCAATCAAGACCTGGGAGCACAATCTCAACATGGCGGCACCCTTTGTCTCTCGATTCAAGGAGTTGCATGCCGATGAGATGAGATATGGACTCAAGTGCGTGTCGCTCAAGTCATGCGGCTACGTCCTTATTGACCTGCCGTACATCAACGCCAGAGCCACGCTTCCCGATGACACGCAGGCTACTATGTCAGGCACCAACCCGAATGGCCTAGACATGGGCCAGCTCATGCAGACCTGCAAAGATAAGCTCTGCGGGCGCATCTTGGCCTATGTGCGGCCCCCTGAACAGCACAATCTGGAGACCACCTTTGGGCTCCGTACTGGCTGGGATGGCATCTACGATGAGAGTGTTTGCGAAGCCGCGATAAACGATGGAGTGGAGTGTCCCGGCATGGGACGTTTCACTGGCACTCTCGTAGCAATCGAGGACAGCTCATGCTCCAACACCTTGGCCGGATACCTCTCTGACACCACAGTGGGAGGATCGGATAATCTTTCCGATTACGAACTGAAGGTGTAGCCGTCAGATCTGCCCAGATAAAACCCTGCTCCCTGATTGTCAATATGGCTTCATCCGTCGCAATGAGATTGTTGCCAGCGAGCATAAAAACGAAGCCATTTGTTTGTCTTTGACCGGATTTTCTGGCTGGCGTGCGGTATTTCAAGCCACCGAGTGGCGTAGCGTCTCTTATATTTTTGCTTTTAACCTAATTTGCGCTCTCTCTCTCCCCAGAAGGCATAGCTATGCCTATCAGGGAGACATGATACCACGAAGAAAAAGTCCAGCTGTGTCTTTGGGGGCCAGAGGCCCATTTCATATGCAGTATACGTATCTAGCGTTGGAAGTTCCACAAGGAGGGGGGACCAAGACTGAATCGAGCAAGCAGAATGGCTCATGGTTGTATAGCAGAAAATGTAATTTGTGTAGCAAAGGCTCTGATGACACTCTCACAGCTCTCAGGAGCGCGCATTCAAGTGCACACAAGCATGGCACCGATATGGATTTGACACATTAATGTAATGCATTGGTCGGCGATGGCCAGACTGTGCTAGGATTGGACCGACGCATGACCTCACGCTCACGGGATTGACATGGGAATTTAGAGGATTTCTTTTGGTTGTTGTCATTTCGCCACGTTCCCTTGAAAGCAGCAGAAAAAAGAGTTGCATGCAATGGACCCTATAATGCCATGCTCACACCCGTAGCCTTTGCCATACACCAGGAGATGAAGAAAACCCATTTGTCTCTTTATCACCTCCGCGTTTCCCCCCACCAGACTCCTACGGAAAATAATAACCTAGACCACTTTTTTTACTTCTCAAGCAACCCCGGGTTTCTTTTCTCGTCTAGTCGTCTGTGTTGCGATCCTCCCCAGTCGCCCACTCTCTCCCATCTCACAAGGAACCATCACGAAGGTTTTTAAGGTGCTCGCTTAAGCGGCGGTGATGGCCTTGCGGAGACGGGCACCGCGCTGCCGCGAGGTCAGGTGCTCGCGGCCGACAACCTCGTCGGACTTCTGGACAACCTCCTCACCCTCGGTCAGGATGAGCTCGATGTGGCAGGGGTTCGACATGTAGGGGTTGATCTGTGGCTCCAGTTAGAGGAATGCCAAGGGCCCTCGGATATCAGGTGGGGGACACATACACGACCGTGGGCACGGTAGGTTCGCCTCCTCTGCTTGGGGGCCTGGTTGACCTGGATGTGCTTGACGACCAGGTTGCCGGTGTCAAGACCCTTGGCGTCGGCGTTGGCCTCGGCGTTCTTCAGGAGACCGAGCAGGAACTCGGCGGACTTGACGGGCCAGCGGGCCTTGGAGACACCGAACTGCTTGCCTTGGGCAGTGCGACCGGTGCTGCTGGCGTAGCGGCGCATGGGCACAGCCTCCTTGTGCTCCTTGACATTCTCGAGGAAGGTGACAGCGCGCTGCAGCTTCCAGCCGTTGATGGCCTGGGCGGTCTCGTGGGTGTTCTTGAAGGAGACTCGGAGGTAGGCACCGCGGGCGCGGGCCGACTTGGCGGGTTGGATCTCGGTCGCAGCGTATCGGACCTATTGATTCGCAAAGAGAAGAGGCACGCGTTAGCCTAGCTCAATCACCACATGAGGCTGCAAAAACGGGCTGCACGAAAATCGAGAGAGCTTCCAAAGAGTGCGTTTTCCCTCCCCGATAATGCCACAATCGCTTGCAACGAATATTTCCTCATCTCGAACGACATTGATATTTCCTCCTCTTATCCTCTTTGAAAAACTCTCTCTCTTGAACGGCGAAATGGAGAGGGCAGGGGACAGGCAGCAGCAGCAACTCACCATCTCGACGGCGTTGGGTGTGTTGTCGGTTTCGATGGACGTGGGTTCGGCGGGCTGAAGTTGAGAATTTCAGAACTTTTGCCCTAAACCACTAAGGACGGGCAAAGACCTCGCTTACCTATTCCGGGAGCGGTTAGGGTTTGTCAGCCCTTGCACCAAAAAGTCGATGACCACGGGGCAGAAATGGAATAGGTGATGCTTGGAAAAACTTACTTGAAAATGCAGCCAAAATTTCAGTAGGAACTATGAGAGTCAAGTGTTGTTTTTGTGTTGAAATTGTAATTGTTTGAAATTGTAATGAATTACACGGTCAATTGCATTCATTGACTGCACATTATGTGAAGGTGTCTCTACTCACACTGCTCGCTGTGCCGAAAATCACATGACCGCAATTCTGCTACATTTTGCACGTGACTTTCCTGCATTGTTTCCGCTGCTCATGTAATATTCCTGCAAAAGTGGGGGGTGGGTAAATTCTCGACTCCAATCCGGAATAACGTCGGCCCAAGAAGGACCCCAATTGCAGCAAATAGTGGGGAACCGAAAGCTTTGCAGGAAAAAAGCTTCAAAAATTTCTTCGCAAAGGTCGTTCCTAGGTTCATCGTCAAACCAGACAACAGCTTTCCAGGTCAAGTCTGCGGACGCCCATTAAAAGCACTCCAGAACCCCAGCGTCTCGAGTGATACAGGACGATCTTCGTTCTCAGTCTGCGACTTACCAATTCCTGGATATACACACACAAATCCTTACCTGATACAAAATGGCACCTTTCCGAGGCGGTCGTGGCGGTGGTGATCGCGGTGGTTTCGGTGGTCGCGGCGGCGGTCGCGGTGGTGGCCGTGGCGGCTTCGGCGGTGGTGACCGCGGTGGTCGTGGCGGTGGCCGTGGAGGCTTCGGTGGTCGTGGTATGCAATTCAACTGATGCTCGTCGCTTTTCGCCAGATGCTAACTCTCGTCAAAAGGTGGCGGTGGTGGTCGTGGTGGTCCTGCCCGTGGCGGCCGTGGTGGCCGTGGCGGCGCCCGCGGTGGTCGCGGAGGTGCTGCTGGTGCCAAGGGCGGTGCCAAAGTCATCATTGTGAGTTTCCAAACGCAATGGCTCGCTGTCCAATTGCCCCCTCTAACCTTTGGCGATCGTAGGAGCCCCATCGTCACCCTGGAGTCTTTGTCGTCCGTGGCGGCAAGGAGGACGGTCTTGCTACCCGCAACCTGACCCCTGGCGAGTCCGTCTACGGCGAGAAGCGCATCTCTGTCGACGAGACCCAGCAGAACGAGGACGGAACGTCGACCACCACCAAGATCGAGTACCGCATGTGGAACCCCTTCCGAAGCAAGCTGTGTGCCGCCATCGCCGGTGGTGCTGACGACATCTACATGAAGCCCGGTTCCCGCGTGCTCTACCTCGGTGGTGCCTCTGGTACCTCCGTCTCCCACGTTGCCGACCTCGTTGGCCCTACTGGATTCGTCTACGCCGTCGAGTTCTCGTCCCGCTCTGGTCGTGACCTGATCGGCATGGCCTCCAAGCGCCCTAACGTTGTCCCCATCGTCGAGGATGCCCGTCAACCCGCCCGGTACCGCCTGGCTGTCCCCATGGTTGATGTCATCTTCGCCGACGTTGCCCAGCCTGACCAGGCCCGTATTGTCGCTATGAACGCCAACTGGTTCCTCAAGACTGGCGGCGGTGTCCTCATCTCCATCAAGGCCAACTGTATCGACAGTACCGCTCCCGCTGCTGAAGTGTTTGCCAACGAGGTTAACAAGATGCGGGCGGAGCACATCAAGCCCAAGTACCAGCTTACTCTAGGTATGCTTCACACTCCATTATGCTGTCCACATTGCTCCATGTACTAACTCGGCACAGAACCCTTCGAGCGTGACCACTGTCTTGTTGCCGGTATCTACGAGCGCGGTCAGTAGAGATGACGTCGCGTGCGCGGATGGATGACGAAAAATTTTCTCTGCTTTGATCGCATCTTCCGGGGTTCGTTGTGATTCCCAGCAGACTTGTGTTTTGAGCTTTGTGCATCGGATGGATTTTGTTGGCTGCTTCAAAGATCGGCGAGGGGCGTTCCGGTTAGGCTGGATCTGTAACTTATCAAATATTTTCTGGCGTCTTGGCCGAATCTGAAGATCATTCTGAACCAGCACCGTGCCCCCATTGAACGTCTTAGCTTCATCGGTCTCCGAAGAAACTGTTTGCCATATGGATCCCCTAAGTCCACTTCTTCGCTGCACGTAATGGTTCGACCGACTTGCATCTCCCACGCGGGGCAACCCTGATGTAGCAGAGAGCATCTGCCTGCGTGGCTTTATTTGCAGACTCTATCAGCCAAACCCGATTTGATTGCGCCAACCACCAAGCTCCAGTATTTGTGCCAATACCGTTTGGTTACCCTATACGCGAGTGCTCAGCTCAGGTCCGACAATCATGAAAGTATGAGCCATTGGTCCTTAAAGCAGGCGAGAGCTGTTCCAGTTGATAAAAATGCACAGCAGATGGGTTGGTCTGCGTTTCCGTTGCCACGATCAACTACTAGTAGCGAGGAACCAAACTGTTGACCAAAGCTGTGGTGGTCATGAGCTGGGTTTGTGGAGCAGGTGCATGGGAGTTGGGGGAGGGAACCCGCCCTATGGAAGAAGACAACGAGCGAAGAAAAAGAACGAAAGATAGGATTAAACGAAAGGGGTTTTTATTTATTTAT
>PXOD01000923.1:0-46605 GCA_003012165.1 Paramyrothecium roridum
GGTTCGCCTGGAAGCGGCTCGGGGGCCCAACACGCTGGGCTCAGCCTCTCTGTCTGCAAGGCACCAGGCACCGGCTGATGGGGAAAAGTCCGCAGCGCGCTGCAAGGCATCGCAAAGGTCCAAAAAGTCCTGCTGGCGTGCCTCTGCGGCTCTCTCCTACGCAAGTGTGTTGCATCGCAGCGCATGCCTAATCCAGAGGATCTCACGAGGTGCAGCTGCAGATGAGGGCATGCACACGCCCACAGCTCATGCTTCACACAATGTTCCGCCAGCAAAGCCTCCAGCCGCGATAAGTCCTCCCACAACTCGAGCGCGACGCTACACGCACCTGTACCCCTTGGCCCGTGTGTTGTCGCCATCGTCTCATGCTTCTTTCGATGTTCCGCCATGGAGTCTACGGCTCATCCATGATTCCGCCCAACCGTCATCTTCAAGGAACATGGGGGAAGCCCCAGATTGCTGGGTGCACTGCTCGGAATCCATTTGCCACCCCCTTTCGCCGAGGGACCCCCAGTTCGGAGCACTCCCTCCCTTCAACCGTTCAACGTTGCCAGGGGGTGGGGGAGAACT
This sequence comes from Paramyrothecium roridum, assembly GCA_003012165.1. NCBI lineage: Eukaryota > Fungi > Ascomycota > Sordariomycetes > Hypocreales > Stachybotryaceae > Paramyrothecium > Paramyrothecium roridum. The sequence goes on from PXOD01000923.1 coordinate 571, forward strand.
CGTGCGTATCGTGAACGTCAGCACTTTCTCATTCCGCATGATCAGTGACCGCCATCACCCAGTCATTCATCACTTCCTCATCACACCAGAAGGAAGCGATGCATTAGGCCCGCCTTGTCCCTTGTGCCTGCGGTGAGAAAAAGGAGGCGAAATGCATGTCGCGTTTCAATGCCCAGATTCTGCAGGTGCCCAAGAAAATCAAAAACAAGGCCAAAGTTGCATTTTCGCACCATCGGACTTATCCCGCCATCGCTATACCGGCCCAAATGGCCCATAGCACGGCTCTGATAAGGATCGGTGAAGTCATTCACGCTCGTGTTTCTTGGCTCGGCCTGGCTTGGCACGCACTCCACGTGGATCGGCAGGGGTGGGAGGCAAATTAGCCAGGTACCGCGTGTTCCAACCAGAGACCAGAGCTCTTCTCTTGTGGGCAGAGTGAAACTGGGCCCTCTTGACCGCTTGGTATGCATGCACTTAGGTCAGGTGAACCATCGAATATTGACCAGGTCGAGCCAAGAGCAGCACGATGCAAGACGAAATGATGCAGCCCGCCCACCAAGCGCCTTTTTTTCCCCCTCTTGGGTTTCATAACGCCGGTCACCTACAGAGAGAGACATTTTGACGACAAGGCCCTCGACAATCAGACGGCGAGTTTTAAGTTTCAAGACCCCTCCCCAGTGCTTCGTCAGCTGAGTCGTCAACATGGACAAAACGGGCGTTTTTCGCAGTTCCGTCCCATCCGTCCCATGTGCTTGCCATGCTGCCCGACTGCTCGATCGGCTTCTATTGAATTACCGCGCATCTTGGTTGATTCCGTGCCGCAACCTACCTGTTAAGTTTGCCAATCTCCGAGGCAGAGAATGTTTAAAAAAGAGTTTGCCTGCTTACACGCCCTTCTCGGCCTCGCGAGGAAAAGTCCACTATTTCCTTCTATTCTCCGGAGCTAGAGCCTGTAAGTCGAACTCCATTCCAGAAGCGAAGGTAAATTGCACCCCAACGTAAGGCATGGATCGCCCTGCTGTTGCTCAATGTCTCTTCCCTGTCGTACTATGACACGACGTCCCCATGGCAGATCAGGGTCTTTTTCACTCCCCAAACGGCGCCGTTCCAAGTGAAGACAGAATAAAACCGGAGAACACTTTTGATACATGGATTGAAATGGAGAAGGCTAAAAAATAAAAAAAAAAACTTGCCTCTTTAGGGCGTGCCACTCGATGAGAAACTAAAACAAACGGCTAGTCAACGTAGTTCGTCAGTAGAGTTGTGTGTAAGCCCATCGAAACGGGTTCTGGGCCTCCGCCACGAACCTTTTTTTTCCCACCCTTTTCCATTCTCCGTCAGTTGGCAGGGAAGCCTCAACCTCGGTGTAGGAAAAATCAATTTGTTTGGAATAAATTTTGTATTGATTCATTTTCGTTTTTTAGCGTTGCCACGTTCTAAATGGTGCCAAAACGGACCCGTTTCCGCTCGCTGACCGGCGTCTGGCCTTTGCGCGCTGGCGGGCTTTTCGGCTCGCCGCCAAGATTACTGGCTGATCCGGCGAGCCGTGTAATGACGGATGCCACTGTTGCCAAGACAGAGCCACGAAAATGGCACTTTCGGCAACGCCAGCTCATTCACGCGGACGTTCGAGCGTCGGGGTGGCATTCAGTGACGTCCTCAATGCATCACGTACATTCACAATTGGAGGAAAGAGTGCGTTTGGAACAGGAGAAGTGGACGTTATGATGAGCTGGGTCCTGGCCCAGCTCGTAACCCATTATAGTGAGTAAGCTATGGTATCTGATGTCCAAGCTCCCTTCGCGCAAGGGCGTAGTAAATCCAAAAAGAAAAGAAGTGGTCGGGGTATAGTGGAAAAAGCGCATTACAAATTGGATAGAAAATGAAAAGGTCCTGTTTGCGGACGTGTCCCTTCCTTCAAGTCGGCGAAAAAAAATCTCGCCCAATGGTATATGCCGGCGTCGGCCCCAAGGTGTTCCCAATCCCAATCCCAATCTTAGCCTAGCCAGGCCGGAAAAAATGAAACCTTGGTGAATAACTCCATGCTTGTGTATGTATATGAAGACAGTATGAAATAGAGGTGTGGCTGATTCATGACGTGAAATGTGTCGTTGGTAGTGGTACAATGAGTGTAATAAGTTGTGTAGAGAGTGTAGGCAACAGCAATGTGTATAAGCTGTGTACGTGATTAAAGTGAACGTGATCCCTTAGGATGTTATGTGGTGTATTTTAGGCAGTAAGAACGCTGGTTCTGTCCTCGCTGCATTCGTCCCTCATCTCGTCGTTGTGGAAGACGATGCCTCGTCGCTTCCAGCCACCACGCTTGATGAAGTTGTCGACACTGTCGCCAGCCTTCATGGTTGGCCGCTTGGGGACAGTGTTGCGCTTATAGCTAAAGTTGGGAACTGCCTCGTCGACAGTGGGCGTCCCCGAAGCAATGGACGGGGTGATCGAGTCCATTGTTTGAATGGTCGACTCTGACCAGCGTGAGCGAGGCATGGGAGGACGGGTAGTGAGTTGAAACATGAAGTAATCGGTGGCCTCATGCCTGTCATGTGCGGTGTGGTCCAATGGGCTGGCATGGGGCGGCAGGGCCATGTCGGGCTGGTGCCTGCAAGTGAGGCCCTGGGGCTTCACAGCAAAGTCATCGTCCTCGTCATCCTCAGGCAGCTCATCCGAGTCGTACTCATCCTCGGTGTCGTCGTAGTCGAAGAAGCTGACAGCCTCCTGCCAGCGGGGGCTCTCGGTGCGGATGAGTGGACGCTCGCTCAAGCGGGCCGGGGCGTGGAACGTGGGATGTAATGAGAGGGGGTCGAGGGCGATGGCACTGTCGGTGCGGCTGGGGCTGTAGTGACGAGGAGTGAAGGTCGAAGTCGAGGAGCTGGATGAGAGCGAGCCGCCGGAGGAGAGTGAGGAGCCCGAGAAGGAAACCTTGCGGATGTGGAGGTCGCGAGGACGCTTAGTCGCCTTGCGCTTCTGGCTGAAGCTGTGTCCTAGTACGTGCATGGTGGGCGGTTGTGTTGTGTGAAAAAAAACGTGGTAAGGAGTTGATTGTGGTGTAAGTCGATGTCCAACCGGTCGACCGGCGGGGGCGAGCCTTCGAGGCGTTAAATGTGGTCAGTCGAGTAGAGATTGTGAGAGTCTCTACTGTGGTGATGGTAGCCTAGGGACGGGTAGTGCGTGTTAGGCAATGAGTGTCGTTTAAGTTATATAGATTGTGTTGTACTAAGGAACGACTGCCTGTGAGGGTGGATGGATTGGGGGATGGACCCGAGATAAAGGTAGCGAGAGGAGGTGCAGACTGCGGCACGATCGGGTGGTGACGAGCAGGAAGATGGTGTGAGGGGCCGAGATGGGATGGTTTAATATATCAATGATGGTAGCCCGGCGTGCCTACCTCACCTGGGTGTCTGCGGAAGCGGAGGTGTGCGGTCGATCATTGAGATTGGGGCGTGGGCTAGTCGAGGTGTGGAGATGGACGAGGCGTGAGGCATGGGTGGGTGGGTGTGGATGGTGTGGGTGGGCGTGGGCGTGGGCGTGGGCCTGCGGGCTGGCTGGCTGGCGTCTGGGCATCGACAGCCCAGGGCCAAGAAAAGAGCAAAGGAAAAAAAAGTTACTAGCAGACACCGCTTGGCCGGCCATACGAGAAACTCCCACCACATCACAGCACTCACCCTTCCCTTGGCAACCCGCACGCCTCTGGCCAGTGCTTTAGTTTCCCGGCCAAGGGAGGCCAAGGGACAAGCAAAGAGCACGGATAATTCTCACTCTTGCTTGGGCCAGCAAGACGAGCTCGAAACGCATATGCGTAATGCACCCTCGCCCTCAGCTGCAGTGCAGGGCAGGGCAATGCGAGGTCAGCCCGTAGAGATCAGGACCCGGCGATCTGGGCAAACGTCCATCCCTGCTGCAATTGCGCGCTCCACCGCCGGCCCAGCAGAAGAGCAGGTGCCAATAGCCTGCCTAGGTGGTCCGGGGGTGTGGTTTTCGAAGAGCCCAGAGAAAGAAAAGGAAAAAAAAGAAAAGAAGCAGGCCCGAAGCTGGGGTTTGATTACCGGCCGCGAAGGCGACAAAAGCAAAAAAAAACCCGTGTATTATTATCACGAAGGGGTGGTAGGTGAGAGGCGACGATCTGGACTGAGGAAATGTCTCCCAGAACAGGATGCCATTGGGTGCAGAAACCAAGGCGGAGCTCCCCCCCCTTGGCTAAGTGCTGAAGCAGGTTGCTAATCAAGGTGCTAAGACTGCTAGAGCTTGGCCGGACTACTGGCGAACACATGGCAGCTTTCCCCTCCGCCAGAGGTACGTAGCGCGGGTTCGGTGTGCATCATGACGTTCACGATCTGCCTTCGTGCCTCCCGGGACCCGCTCTTGGCCAATCTTTGCCCTGCCCTGGCTTCGGACAGTGGTGACTCTTTTTTTTTTTGGTTTCTTTCCCCTCCCGCCTATCTTAGCTGTATTCCCACCGTTATAGTACTCACTCAGCAAATTGTGGTTCTGTGAAGCAAACCTACGGGTGCTGAGCCCGTCCACTCACAAGGCTCCCCTCGCAAGACCTCACTTTTGCTCTACTGCACCTTCCATTCCTCAACCCATCTAGCCTATCCACCAATCCCCTCTGCCCCTCCGCGCTCCACACATCTCACATCATACATCCCCCTTCTATCCACCCTCACCGTCCTCGGTTTAGTCCGAACACGAATTCACACATCATGGGAAGTTTCGATGCTCACCCACACACTCACACTGCCTTACCGCCAGACAGAAACCATAATTATCCTCCTGCCAAACCTGAAAGCGTAACCCACTCGCCCAAACCGCGACACCAACATCGTGGGACTCGCTGACGGGCCGAGGCCGCACTGATCGTTTCGTTTCACTATAGTACTGGCTCTTCATGGCCCATGCAATTGCGTACCCGATAATCTGTCATCAATGACGCTTCAATTATTTCACACCCCATCGCTGAGCTGAAGGCCAGGGAAATCGGCGGGTTTTCGCCGACGTCCAGATGGCTACAACCGGCCGACCGGGACACTCGTGATAGAACCGATCTCAAGGGAGAGCGATGTGTGCCAAATTCACCGCACGAGAAGCATCGGATCCACCTTTTCGCAGGCCCTTGTCTTAGATGTTAGAACCCATCGAGTTTCGCAGCCTTGCGTTTGCGCCACAGCCCAAATGCTAGAACCACTAGTCAAATCCAGAGGGCAGCAGCGGCATCTCAGAAATTCACCATGCCAGATGCATGTGCATGTGCATGTGTATGTGTATCAGCAAACAAAGAAAGCCGCACCCTGGGCCAATCAGGGCCCCATCGCTGTGCCTGATTATGATCCTCACTGCTGAGCCCGAGCCTGATCCCGGTTCGGCGTCGGCCCCCTCGTCAGGTACAGATAGACGAACGGACGGACGGATGGGCAGGACCACAGGTCGACTCAGGAACGAGTTCTAGGTCCCCTTGACGATGGCCATGTCTCGCCCTGTGTCGCAGCTCTTTTCTTCTGCTGTCTCTACTTTTTTCCCTCCAGCTTGGGCTCGGCATCCAGGCACGGCATCCGCCCGTCGGGCGCGAAAGCATCCCGTCGCTCATCTCCGGGGGTTTGGTTCCAGCTGCCCCGGATCTCTCAGACGGGAAACCTCGAGGTAGCTGAGGCTCAGAATCGAGGCGCCCCCCATCCGCTGCTACCGGCTGCCATCGCGACCCGGAGGCGTGGCTCTTAGCAAGCTTTCATCTCAGCGCACCGCCCGCTGTCAGGGTTTGGGCCCGCGTTCCCTTTCCCAGGATTGCCTTTGCCCTTGCCCATGCTGACGAACTCTGATATGAGCCATTGCTTTGGAATTGGGAGGGTGGGGAGAAGAAGAGCCTTGCCCGCAAGCCTTCTGGGTCCATGCGCCACACCCTGCAACCTCTACTCAACCCAAAACTCTTCTCCCTTGAGTTTGAGTGTGACGGACGCCGCGAGATACGGTACCGCGTCACGGAACGGTAAGACCCCGGAATGTGCTCCGCCCTTGTCTACTACGATGGCCTGTCGGCATTGGCGATAGTTTGAGTTGCGGCTAATCTCCTGGGCAGCAGCCATGGTGGCCTGTTGCCCCTCCGCCCACGAAGTCGCAGGATCGCTCCGCTCCGCTCTGCCAACCTTAACAGCCAACTGAATACACCTGCAGCCCACTTGACAGAACATGTGTCTGTTGTACCTGCAGCTGGACCAAATGGGTGGGTTCAGAGTCGAAGCAGCTGACCACCCAGCCTGCACGTTCCTTGCATGCTTTTTGGGCCCTGACTTGACCTATTCCGGCCTGGGCAGGACGCGGCATCCCTACAAGGTTTGCACGATACCCTTTGCAGTCAGCAATGCGACTGTGGGAGCGAGAGCCTCCTCAGCTCCCCAGCTCCAGGCCTCAACTCCCAGGATTGAGTTTCTGCGCCTCCCTTCCGCATTGACTCGCATCTCACGATGGTTGCAGGTTCCAAGAATGGAAAATAGCTACCCCTGGGAGATCGACGCACCCAGGCGTTTGGGTCGCCGGTGCGATGGTGCAGCGCGGCGGCTTCGTTCACGCTCGGCATGCCCCGTTCGACTGCGACTGCGTGATAATCCTTTGTCTTCACCGCTTCACACGACTTACACTACAGGTAGCTCGTCCCTACTCTGAGCCAAGGACCTCAGCCCATCTTCTGACCACCCACTTTCATGATTACAAACACGCTACGTTAGCTGGCGGCAGTACGGCTATCGCGGAGTCCTGTCATCGTGATCGGCCCCGACCCGCGAAAGGTTTCCGCCCTAGTCCCCGCATCGCTTTATCCCCAACCCAACACCAATCGTCAGCCACCGACTGTTTGGGACTGGTGCTGCTGTTCGCGCCAAGTAGTGAACCCCTCTTCCCTTCCCACCGCCTCGCAAACTATTGCAAGATGCGAACGAGGGTACGGTGAAGCGGAACTTGTGTACTAGTTGCGAGTATGAGTGTGTGTGTGTGCGTCTGTGTGTCTGTGACTCTTAAAAGTTGGGATGGGTGGAGAATGGGAAATGTCGTCGCCGCCTGCAAAAGGATCACTCGAGTTGTCTGGGACCTGCAGCGAGAGTGGACATTGAGGGATGCAGCACGGACGCACCCATGTCCCATTACGACGGTTCTGACCCATCATCACCTGTTCTTGGTTATTGCCGATGGGCCAATCAGTGCCATCTCCAAACCCCCAATGCCTGTTGTTTTCCTCTTGGCGATCATTGAGAACAAAGAAAAGAAAGTTTCCCATCATGCTGGCCTGCCTTTCCCCTCCTTGTCGTCCCCATTCCAGTTGCAGCTTACCCCTGACCCTGGTTTCTTGATTCCAGTCGTCCACCGTACTGTCCTTCAGCTCTGGCTCCAGCAATATTCAGGGCGCCAGGGTCAGCATTTCGGGACTTGGAGCTTCCGTGGCTTCGTCGACCTGGTTGCAAATCACAGGGATCTCGAGATTTGCCCGTGATTTTTCGGGCTGGGTGGACTTTCCATCAGGCAAGAGGGAACTATAAGCGCCCATGAGCCAAGGCGCATTTTGATGTTCAATCTCCATGGGTGTGCATATGGGTCATATCGGATCTTCCTGATCGCAGGTCCACTTTCCCATCTCTCAATAGGTTTCTTCGTCATTCCTCAGGAGCTAATGGCCCGGGGAATGCACGGACAGTCAATCTACCAATTGTTGACGTAAAGGTCGGCCACACAAGAGACCGTACCGTCGAATAACTTCACCCAAGCAGGTAGCAAAAAAAAGAAAAAGGAAAAAAAAGAAAGAAAAAAACAGCTGACCGTCTAGGGACTTTTCAGTCAAACCCTTAGGGCAAATTTTGACGCTTTCTCCTCGGCGGCTTGTCCCTGTCACCCCCAGCACGGCCAAAAAATGGCAAGGCAACACTTTGGAAACCACAGTCAATACCAGCTAACCTCATAGTACGTGCAGACGGTGTTCCCACGATGGTCGGCGACACTGTCAAGTATCCCATGGTTAAGCCATATTCGAGATGTGCATTTTGGAGAGGAGCCGATCCGGAAAGGAGCGTGTCTAAAGAGACGGCTGACCAGGCTCTATCGTCTTCTTTCTCCTTAATTCTTAGCAATTTCATATTTGGCCAGGAGTTGAAATGGAGACTACAACTCGACTAACTCCCAGAGTATGCTGTCCCTGAGCTGGATTTCTACCCTGGAAAGTATCTTGACGTTCCATTACCGGATACACTCAACATATTTTTCGAAAACAAAGAGATAATAACAGTTTCTTTACTACAACTCGCAGCACTTATGATACCTTGAAATTGGCTCTATAATTCCCTGGATTTCGCCTGGGCAACGAGCAAGCTTTAACATGTTCGTGCTACTCTGCTAATGATGTCTGCATTTTCCACATACCTGCGGCGGGTTCCAAGTAGTGCTGACCTTCTCTTAATGCAACCTTTGCAGCACAGCAACATTTGTCATCACTGCAAGCTCAATAGCTTTGACCCATAGTGCTCTTCGCTCTGTTTTGCACAGCTCTCAGCCACAACGATGCGGTAACAGGATTGGGGTTAGGTATTCAGTAAGTCCCCATTCATCCCAATCGCTCTTTTCTAACAGGTATACTTCAAGACCATACACCAAAACGATGCACGTCTATTATAGCTAGGGATCGTGGCACCAATTCCTTTCAAATTGCCTTGGCAAGAAAGCTTAAGAAAGTGACAGATCAGTAACGTGAGCTAGCCGGGTTGTTTCCTTTCAGCCTGGAAGTAAGGGCACCCATTTTTTCATCCGAACATACCCTTGAGCTCTTGCAATGCGGTAAGATTTTTAAATGGGGATCGTAACGAGGAAAGAGGAACAACGCTAATAAGATTCACTTCTGGCACTCGTTCCGGTTTCCCTTCTTTTTTCCTTTACTTCTGTTATTTTTTCCCTTCTTTTTCTATAATGGTGGGATGACCCGCTGTGTAACATCCTCCCGTTGTTACAGTCAAGCACGAAGTAGGTCAGCCCTGACTCGTGGGCTTCTGTCAATAAACTTCGTCTGACGAATTAGGTAGAATTCTGGCTGTCAATAGTTTGGCTCAGCCATAGAATTAAGCTTGTTTACCTTGGCACTATGGTATGCGATTGGTGGTCAAGAGTGGCGCCTGCGACGCCGCCGATCCAGTTGCTCAGCTTCAATTACGACCTGCAGATCCTGCGGATGGCTGCAGGGACCTATATGTTTTGAGCATAGTAGGACACGATACCGCGATATTTTAACATGGCCTGTGTGGACGGAACGTGGATGCCCTGTGCCTTCAAATTATGACTTTCCTCAACGAGGAAAAGGATAATCAATTATATCCCCAGCCGCTTTGTCAATGGCGTATCGTAGTCAAGAAGATCGCCATGTTTTGTCACCGATCGGGAAACCTAGCACTACGCTACCACCCCGTCCTTGGCAGCCAGGTAGCTAAGCACTGAGCGTGGAGTGTTAGGAAGAAAACCTGGTTAGGATGAAGATCGGCAATATGACAGTGAAATCTGGGCTGCTTGTACTTACCAAAATGTCTAGACTGGGCGGGAAAAGCAAACATTTTGACCCAGCTCACGGACACATGGCTGTCTTGAATGGGCGCTTTGACCTGTCTTGCGGTTCTTGCTTTTCGCTGAAGTGTCCTAGAGACTTCCAAATACCCAAGACCCGGGCTTGCCGCCCATGTGGTGACGAGACATTGTGGTCTAGAAGATAAGATCCAGCTCGATTATGGACCTATTTCCCTTGTCCCGACCAGCTCCACAAATGCAAGCAAGCAATTACCACGACTCGGATTTGATGCGCGCGTTATGCTGATGTCGTTGATTTAGCGAAAAAATACATTGTCGATCCTGCGATCCGGTCGATAACCGGCTCTGACGCTACATCGGATCTGCCAACCCATCGTACACAAAGTGCCGAGTTGACACCCTTGCTACGGACCACCACGATCAGTCCGCGTCAGCTTCCGTTTGGTTATGTTCCAAAAGCCATAATTACGGGACCTGAGAAATCCCGGGACAGGCCTGCTTTGCCAAGGAAGGCCTGTGCAGGTCCGCCACTGCTCCAAAGGGTTGCTTCATATCCAGGCTTCAGCTCAGACAGAAAGGTGGGGCTCTTAGACATGGCGATCTGCTGGACCGCTACCACGCTAACCTATGCGGGCGATGTCTGATGTTGATCAGGGATGGAAAGGCCTTCCTGTCGTGAGAAAACACGTTTGAAAAGGTGGTTCCGGCCCACGTGAAATGAGACAGAAGAGTTTCTCCAGCCTCATCTGCATAAATCCAGATGCTTGGAGAAAATTGCTAGAAGGTATATCTTTCCCTCCTCTCCCTGTTTCTGTTGAAGAACGTAGACCCTCGAAAGCACGAACCGGCTGGTCTAACTCGTCGCCCGCCGCTCCGCCAATATGGAGGGTCTAACAATCTATAACCTGCCCCCTATGCCCCCGGAGTGGGACAGGGTGGGCATTTTCTACATATCCTTCTGCGCAACATGGACTTTTCTCGTAATTAGCGGCATGGTCTTTTGCCTACTCAACAGGCAGCATCCGATTCTGAAATTCCGTCCTTTGCCTCTTTCTTTCCTTGCCATAGGTATGCTTCACTCGTATTGGATTATGGCTCAGATCGTCTACCCCATTGGCGGCACAATGCCAGTGGTAATAGCATATGACGTCCAGTACTTCGTCATGGGTACTTATTTTCCACTGGGTATTGCTCTCTTTCATGCCTCAAATACAAAGTTCCTACACATTGCCAGATTACAAAAACACTTCACCCATCCAGCATTGAACAGGACTCTCAAGGCACAGAACAGCAAGGCACAGTCCTCGTGTTGGTCAAGAATAAGAAACATTCCAATCTTGACTAAAATCATGATCGCCATCGGCATTGGCATTTGTTTCCAAGTAGGTGTATTGAATTCTACATTATCTCCTGTTCGACAAGGCTGATAGATCAGATTCTGCTCACCGTTGGTATGTGGGTGGCCTGCGCCAAGTATCACCCAACTTTTGGTATCCGAGGCACGGAGATCAAGGGATCGACAGTCCAAGAGCAGGTAGTTGATCTTGGTCGTGGATGGGAGTGGTGGCCGTCGATCGTATGGCAATTTGTCTGGTCATGGATCGTGAGTGGCTTCGCTTGTCTTGCCAATTCATCAACTTACCTTCCCCAGTTTGCACCGACCCTCATCTATCGTGCTTGGAATATTCGAGATACTCTTGGATGGAGAACACAGACAATCGGATGCTGCATTTCGAGGTAAGGATTGGAACATGCTATTTTCCTCAGCCCGCTGACGGTGCCTAGTCTTCATGCAACTCCAATGTTCTTGATTGCACTTTACGTTCCGGCATTTGCCCCTATAAATGCATACTTCGCACCAAGTCAATGGTAAGTTGTCTTCCATGGGAATGGCCAATCTACTGACAAACCCAGGATACATCTGTCGACCATGATCTGGGAGATTCTCACAATCTTCCTGCCCGCTTTCCAGATCGCACGCCACAAGTTTCTTACCAAACCGCAATCTATATTGTTCAAGGCCGAGTGGAAGTCGTCATCTCAGAGTACCATCAACCCACAGGCGTCCGAGTGGGATGGCAGCGAGAAGTATGATGGCAAATCAGGTGATCGTATCTTGACGATGGCCGCACTTGAGAGGGTGCTGGAAAAAAATCCGGGGCCATTACAGGAATTTTCCGCATTGAGCGATTTCTCTGGTGAAAACATTGCTTTTCTGACTCGCATGGCAGAGTGGAAAGCACATTTTGATTTGGAAGATGTGTATCGGAGTTTCAACAAGGCACTAGAGATTTACGTCGACTTTATCAGCCCCAGGGACGCCCAATTCCCGCTGAATTTGCCCTCACACGACCTCAAAATATTGGAGAGTGTGTTTGAGAAGCCAGCTCGGATCCTGTATGGCGAGGCGCGCGTCGACACAGCTACTCCTTTCAACATGGAGCCAGGATACGGTTCGCGGGAAATTCTTGCCGCGGAGTACACGGGTGAAATCTCTACGGACTTCTCTAGCACCATCTTCGACCAAGCACAACATCATGTTAAGTACCTTGTATTGACCAACACATGGCCTAAGTTTGTTGCCCATCAGAACCGACGAGGATCAACTGATACGGGCAGAACCCAGGTCTCTTCTGGTTCAGACACAAGTCTTGTTAGTCAGATATCTGCGAAATTGGTCCGCATCATTACGCTGCGACTATGAAATTGCACTACTACATAATCTCAAGCATGTAATTTAACCTGTAAAGTGTAGCACAAATAACCTTCAATAAATTTTAATTTGTACATGAACATGTGTTGTGATGACAACCAGGATTTGAGTAACGTCACCAGAAGTCTAAGCTATGTATATGACTCATGGTTGGCTCAATCTTTATACGAGTGTCTTCGAGAAGACTGGCAGTTGACGCAGTGCTGATATCTTCATTATTGACTTTTTTACTGAAGTCTGAGGCTCTGGGTATTAGACCTCTATACTGAATCTGTCAGGGCCATCTGATACAGGGAGTGTTACAGCCCCTGACGCCAGTGAACTATAAGAGGGCTCGGCTTCCTCGTAGCTAGGGCTCGGCAGAGATTAATACACATCACCTTGACCCCATAGTGCTCTTCACTCTGCTTACAGCCGGACCTCTGACGGAATCCTTTGTTATAGTTGAATCCTCATTTGAGCTTCTCAAATATGGGTCATCTTAATAGATATCTCAATGTATATGGCTCTAATTAAAGATGCACCTTGCAGAAACTTACCGATTTCTCCTGGTCACTCTCGCTGTCGCGATGAAATATGAGACGCGCAGGTGTTCATTATGTGTTTGTGCCTCAAACGAAGCCGCCTAAAAGATTACCGCGTCCCCAAGCCCTTGAATCTAGTGCTTTCAATGGACAATGAGCGGCTTGGAACCTGCGGTCCATTTAAATGCATTTTGCTGGCAAATGCGAATAATATTGCTAAGTGTGGAAAATGCAGGGCCGTGATGACCCAGGCTTTGCTGGGCTAATCATAGCATTTGGACATAAGCCTAGTAAAACTTCTCAGTTGATACTTTCGCATCAATTGCTAGAAAATCTATTGAGAAGGCGCACATGCTCCAGCTTCATGATGTTCGACTGCTCAATAGAGCATAGTTATAAATGTGATGCGAGCGGGATGCACCAAATGAAGTCGAGATCTCGGAAGTATGCGTCTCTTGAGAAAGTACCCAACACTAGGATAACAGGACAGCAAGTATCCAGCTTCGTGCTAATTGATTGGCATTGTCGCAGCATTACGTGGCTTGTGGTGTGCTATCCTCTCGGCATATAATTTTCCGGGGAAAAGCTTTCGCACAATGATTTGCCGGACATGGAGGCCCCTTTTTGTGCAGACACCAGGATTGGAGGAATTAGTCGAATACCGTTAGCCAAATACGACGTGCTGCCAAGGCGTGCTATGTTTCACAACTATCAGATCTTCGGATCGGCGACTCCTTCTGGATATTTTGGAGGGGCTGTGGGGATGGCATTTTAAATCCTGGTCAATTCTGTATCACGACGTCGCAAGCAAAAGTTGCGGATAGCTCGGCCCAACCCCATGATCCCTACAAAAGCGTGACTGCCTTCCACTGGAAAATAGTTGGTTCTTGCTACTAAACTCAAACAACAGGAATCATGATCAGCGTGCGGCTACTCTCCGTTGCCTCATTGGCACTCTCACGATGCGTTGGTGCACGTGACATTTATGTTTCACCCACTGGTAGTGGCTCTGGTACACTCGAGGAGCCCTTGGGTTCCATCCAAGACGCAGTCGATGAAGCAGCTGCTGGTGACACCATATTCCTCCGTGAGGGCACATACGCGCCGTCTGCCAATATTCAAGTTGGTAAAAGCGGCTCACAAGGTCAACCTATCACTGTACGACCGTATGAGGACGAGAAGGTTGTGATTGATGGAGAAAACATGCCTGGGTGAGTACCAGAAGAAGATCTAGGTGGCCGCATACTAAGTGTTTGTCTCAGAACCCCCAAAGAACTGGACGAATCTCTTCCAAACCCCGAGCGAGGTATTTTCCATATCCAAAATGCCGAATACTGGGCATTTTACAATCTCGAGTTCGTCTCTCCCAGACTACCTTGCATCAGAGATGGCAACTAATGACGAGCTAGGCTGATCAACGGGCCGTACGGTATTTACGCTCGTGACGCATCCAACAACTATTACGAGGGGTTGTCCACGCATGATAATTACGAAACAGGATTTCAGTTGGAAGGTGCATCGTCGAATAATACTGTCATTAATCTCGATTCATATCGCAACCGCGATCCACGCAAGAACGGGGAGAGCGCTGACGGCTTTGCATGCAAGAGTGGTTCAGGCGACGGCAATGTCCTTCGTAACGCTCGACTATGGGACAATGTCGATGACGGCTTAGATCTATTCATGTTTGGTTCTCCAGTTCTTTTGGAAGAGGTCTATGCATGGGGCAATGGCTACAATCGTTGGGGGTTTAGCCCTTTTGAAGGCGACGGTAATGGTTTCAAACTGGGCATTACTGGAAACCCCCCAGCGAACCACATCATTCGCAATTCCATTGCATATGGAAACTACAAGAAAGGGTTCATTGATAACAGCAACCCAGGTTCACTGACCTTTGAACGCAACACAGCATGGAACAATGGTGACATTGGCTTCCACATGCGACTTTCCTCATCAATCCTCAAGGCAAACGTTGCGGCTGCCAACGTCGGCAAGCAAGCCGAGCTGGTTGCTGCAGTTGAATCCACTGGCAATTCTTGGGATTCAGGTGAATCATGGTCCAACAGCTCCTTCGTGAGTGTCGATGCATCGACCTTGCAAGGCCCCCGTGGGTCCGATGGAAGCGTGCAGGGCAGCGATTTCCTGGTACCAGCATCTGGCGAGGCCATCGGTGCCGTAACCGGACATGCGTGAAAATGAGGCGGACAAAGCAATTGGCAGCCTTATTTTACAACCAAGGACACGTTCTATAACACTTTGGACTCGTACATATTGTAGTTACTATTTATCCTCCGTACACGATCAATTGCACATATCAATTTGAACGCTTCACCGAGTGACGGGATGCAATGCGATTCGATGAAGTTCGGTGAGTTACTTTTGAAACTCTTGGCATATTAACTTCAGGGTACCCAAATCTGCCATAATTACCAAATGGAAATCCAGACTGGGGTTCACAAGGACACGTATCTGCTGTTGACGACGGTGGCGATCATAACTCTGCCCGCAATCCGATGGTGTTGTAAGTAATGGATCAATTGATCTTGCGAAGGGCAAACAGTTCATTCGTATCGCTCCATCGCCTCATGAGTTCAATCTACAAGTCTGAGATCTGAGTGGTGTTAAGACATTTGTGTAGAATCGTGGAAAGACGCTGCTATCTGGTCCTATTCCTACTCAATCTATCAACGTAAACTGTATGAGAAGTACAGAACCAACCACGAATGTAGCAAACGGTAAGCGAGTGAAACTCATGAAGTGTGGTATGGAGAACTATATTCAGGTAGCTGTCATCAAACCTCCTTCGTAGACGACTCTTTTGTGGAAGAGACCTTCTCAACCTCGTCATCGATAAGGTCTTTCTCCACCCTTCCCAAGTCAATATCAGCAACTTGGGCATTGGGACCATCGATGATTTTGACAAGCTCTTCGAGCGTAGGGCCCCGAGTCTCCACGAACATGAAATAGACAAATGCCAATTCGCCTCCCACCCAGATGGTGTAGATAAGGTAGAGGTACCACACAGTGCCACCATAGCCAGTCCTGCTGTCACTACCATCTGCTTCGGGTGGAGCCTCCCATTCTTCGAAGGCGAGGGGATTGAGGTACGTGTTGAGCAGAAGGGCGACCTGGATACAGATGTTGAGAATCATCAGGCCTTTCGCACGGAGAGAATATGGCAGAATTTCGACTGCGTAACCAATCAAGAGACCAGACCATGCAGTCGAGTAGAAGAACTGGTGGCACCAGATGACAAAGATCATGCCAATATCAGCCCCTGAAGCTCGATGCTGCTCATGAAGACCGCATGCAAGCGTCCAAGCGGCCAGAGCAGCAAACATGCCACCAGTGGCAAGGAGGAACATGAATCGGCGGTTAACCCGGTCAACAAGCAAAGCAAAGCCGATAGACACGAGCATGGACATGGAGGTGGAGCCAGCGTTGATACCGATGATTTCCTCGTCATTCTTCCCGAGGTTTCCGTAAAGACGGCTGGAATAGTTGGAAATGATGGCGTTGCCGGACCATTGAGAGAAGAATCCAAGGGCGATCAGCACGCTGAGACGGTAACGGTTGCCTTTTGTTTTGAAGAAATCGGTATATTTAGTGGTATTACTGGCAGCCTGCTCGAGCTTGATGGTATCGCGAATCTCGCGGAACTCAAATTGAACAGTAGGGTGGTCGACGTTGCCGTTCGCATGGTATTTGGCAAGGATTCGTAGTGCCTCATCCTGGCGATCCTTGGCAATCAGGAAACGAGGAGATTCAGGCATGTCTAAAACCGGTTCGAATCAGCAATCTGTTGCAGAAAATACTTAGGGGTTGCCATACGCCACAGGAAGCAGAGCTGGATTAGACCAGGAACACCTTGGATGATAGCGGGGAATCGCCATTGCCATGTGTTGTTGCCCCAACGGAGAGTACCAAAGCAAGTCCAATTGACCACCAGAGCGCCCAGATTCCAGAGACAATTGTAGACGGTGGTAAATCGGGCGCGGTGCTGCGGGTGGCAGATCTCGGTGAGAAGCATTGGGGAGCAAATCTGTGAAAAGGAGTTTCCGAAACCCAAGAGGACACGACCTGCGCAGAATGTGCCGTAGTTATTGGCAGCAGCCTGTAGCGCGGCACCAACGGCCATGATGATAAAACCAATGCCGATGCAAGGCTTTCGGCCAAAGCGATCAGCAATTATAGGAACCATGGGGATGGAAACGACGGCACCGATCTGATAGAAAGCGCCCAAGAGACCAAGATCACTGCCTGTGGGGTTGTCGAATGTGTCCTTCCAACTCTCGAAGTTCTGATAATTGTTGAAGAACATGCTATCAAGGTGTTAAGATTGATAAAATCAAATTGCTGTCGCATTGATGCCCGAGCCTCCTGAGGATTCACTTACCCATCATAACCAGTGCCAGCGGAGGTTACACAGAGAATGACAGCGTAGAGGCTGAGCTGTCGCAAGCCTGGGTCCTTGTACCAAGTCACATGCTCGAACTGGGGTGCCTCTTCACGGGCCTGTTGGGTCACAGCTCCCTGATCTCCAAGACCGATCTTCTCTTTGAGACCCATGGTGGCTGTTTGGGAGAGCTCCAAAGAGGTGACGAAGAGTGGTGAAGTTGGTTGCCCGTCTTCTGGCGCAACTTTGTGGTGACTGGAGTCAAATGCAAGAGTAGGATCAGGGGCACAGGTGAGCAGGCCCGGATTTATAGATTGCGACACGCAAAATCTTGGCGTGTTGCGCCCATCCTTGGGATCCACGTAGGTTCGGTCATGTGCAAATAGCCTGTACGTCCCGGTCATGGTGGCACCGCAAGTCGCCCAAATGAAGTCTGGTTCATCAAATCATCAGCCCCGCTTCTCCCGCTTCTGCTTGGCATCAGACTTAGGCTTTTCTAATCCCCACGGGGACGGTAGATTGCCTCTTGCTGAAGCACTGGGGACAAGACCCGCAAGACAGTTTAGTCCACTGACGCTACGCCGGACCGCTAACCCGCGGGGTTTGGAGAGCGACATCGATAGAGATTGGTCTGTTTTGATTATTGCCAAGGGAAAAGTCTCGGCGAGAAATCAAGGCGGCATAATAAGGGCTTGGGAGGTCAAGCCTCCACACTGGGGGCCCAATTATACCAGTTCCAAGACGGCCAAGACGAGCCCGCTCCCGAATCTCCTGCGGAGCAACGAACCGTTTCGATCAATATCATGTTTTCTCATGCCTACGCTTACAATGAAGTCAGAGCTGATATCCAAACCTACCAGACATGATCAATTACCCTAACCCAGCCGCCAGCCCTCCGTGCGCAGGATTTAGGCTAGCACAGCCGAGCCCACATGATGCTTGCATACAGAGCCTTGGCATGCCAAGATGAGAAGTGAACGCGTCCACCCTGGTCTAGGAATTTAGCCTAATTATATTGGCTATTGCATGGCAGGTTGGTACATGGACATAAAATGGCACAGACAATCTACAAGTTAACCTTCCAAAGGTGTAGAATCAAGAGCCAAGCATCCCAATCTGGTTTGGTCAAAAGCATAAGGCCGGCTTGGCGCAATTCTGCTTGAATGCAGCTACGATTTTGCAAACCAACAGGCAGAGTTGTCAGGAATCACGCCTCTTGCCGGCTAACAATGGACAGGCGAGTTTGCAAGCACGAGTGTTGGCCATCGCTGGGCCAATCGAATGACCTACTCCATAACTTGTATTTCTCTCAAGACTGGTTCCACCACCACGAGACAAATGCCGAGCTACGTATCAGGAATCGCTGGTGAAGACAGCATAAAAATTTAGTCAGAAAACAATGCAGATTCAGAACTCCAAACAGTGGCAAATGGTCGTTGGCGAAGATAGCTTTACAATCAAAGGATGAATGGGTTTGGTGATAGTCAGCCGCTTCGAAGTCGGCCCACAATAATCGAAGAGTATTGCAAATTGGAACCGCTATGCAAGTTGTCGCCTGCGGCTCAGGTATAGTGCTAGCGCCGTCTATTGACACATGTGGTAAGACAATTTGAAGCTGTGATATCACCTAAGTCTTCTCCACAGACTTGGTTGTCCAAATCACACAAAGACATACCCATGGTCTTTAACCTCTGAAGATTTATACGGTTAAGACAGAGAAACATGATCGTAAGTTAAGATTTATGTTTGAGGAACTGGAAGATGCCAATCAAGGGGGTCGATCTACCATTCCTATGAACACCTAGCTGGAAATTTCTGCAGCAGTAGCCCGAAGAAAAATGAATACAAAATGATGTTTTATCTTTGCGAAATGTCCACGGCGTAGGCGTAAAAACCTTCGCATGATTTGGTCCGTTCTTTTCGATGACTGATATGCAAAATGTAAGAAGATAAATCAGCAATCACAGGATCGTCCACAGCGTGTATTCGTCGCGTATTAAACTATATCCGTGAGTACGCGAAGGTGTAGACAATGCATGTGCTCCAAAAATTCTCACCGCTTCGTCGTACTGGAAAATGCTCAAAAATACCGATTGACAATTGACAAAATCAGTATAACGTACTGCCAATGTAGTGTAAAAGTCGCATACTCACATCACTATGGGCAAGTATTTCTTATTTTAGTTCCCCCTCTATCTCACGCAATTAGTTACCCATACGTGAAAATTGGCATGGCTAGCACCTTCGCGCACCCGAGGAGATGGTGAGATGATTCAAATACCAACGTTCAGCCCAGCTGCAATGACTCATTTTCAAAATAATCATTGCTTATTCGACAGCTGCCGCGTATCGTCGTGAGTGAAACAGACAGTTCCTATACACGACATTTACCTACATTCAATTGGATTCATCTAGCAGGACTTTGTGGCATTACTTCGTGACTTTGTGAAGTGCGATGGCTCCTCACAACAGCCAGGCCTGCATTGGATACTCAATACATATCATGTATTCTGGAGGACTCATATAGTACACAACTTGGACTATGGTCTGCTCTTGAAGTTAACAGCATAGTTATAAGAAGATTAGTATGCCATTTATCGTGTTCCGTCGCAACAACAACCCGCCACAACTCGAAGTCGAGAGTAGTATGGTGCTTTATCCGAAATAGGGAGCTCGTTGGTCAGAGACACTAAAGATAAGGTTATTATGGGGGAACTTGCAGGTACACAGGGATGCATGCAGCCAAGGCTCATGCAGTACTCTAGCACTACTACCAGTTTCGTAGGTAGGTTGCGTTCAACAATTTCGGCAGATCCTCTTAAGCAATTTTAAAGACAGGGTATGACACCGGTCTCTAGGATCAAGGTATCATGGCGTCATTGTTGACCTGCCTAATTGAGTGTTGTACGCCATTAATTGTGGGCTTACCCGCATACACGAACTCAACTACAGAATCCTTTCCGCGCAACCAGAGTATATCTTGACCGGACTCCCTGAGGGGTTTAGGAATAAATTCCGACAAACTTCATTTCATAGCTCACAATGGTAACAATAAGCACTCTCTTGTGCCTTGCAGGTGTCGCAGTCGCGCATCCTCAAAGATCTCTGAGCATCGCGAAGCGTGCCGCACTTCTCACTAGCCACAGGCTTGAAACTCGCTCGGATTATACTACTCTCATCCAGTCTACGCAATATGTACAGATTCTGGAACGTGACGAGGCGAATGATGTCGACTATGTCAAAGTTGCAATTCTGAAACTGCAGGAGGTTAAGCCAAATGCCACCTTTCGCCTAATTGATGATCACTACGTCGGCACGAATGGTGTTGCACACGTCAACTTTCAGCAAACTATTGACGGCATCGACGTTGAGAATGCCAACTTCAATGTGAATGTAATCGCCTACTGTTGAATGCTGTCACCTTGCCTAGCTCATGTGTTTGCAGGTATTGAAAAATGGCGATGTCCTATCGTTTGGAGACTCATTTAGTCCAGCTACTTCGGAGATAAAGCTTTCTGAAGCCAAAGTGCAAACCCAACCCCTTGCTGCTTTTCAATCGGCAGTGGAATTGCTCCATCTCCCTATTACCGGAGCCGGCAACGCCCGAATTGAGAACAACACGAATGTTTATACAATTAAAGGCCTTGAAGGCGTTCTAAAAAGCCCGACTGTCCAGCTGGCCTATGTACACAAAAACAACCAGCTTATACTTGCTTGGAGGGTCGAAACAGACATTGATTCGAACTATCTAGTAACTTATGTTGA
This sequence comes from Paramyrothecium roridum, assembly GCA_003012165.1. Taxonomy (NCBI): domain Eukaryota; kingdom Fungi; phylum Ascomycota; class Sordariomycetes; order Hypocreales; family Stachybotryaceae; genus Paramyrothecium; species Paramyrothecium roridum. Next base: position 21,518 of record PXOD01000923.1, read on the forward strand.
CGCTACGTCGGGGACCGAAATCACGGGAGTCGTTGACTACACCAGTGCAGCGACGTATGAGGTCTAGTAAGTGCAGTACCACCCTTTCGATTATAGTGCCTAACAAGTCAGTCCTTGGGGCCTTTTGAATCCAACCGAAGGCCCACGTCAGGTTTTGGTGAACCCCGAGGATCTCTCAGTCTCACCTCTGGGGTGGCATAACGATGGCACTCAGGGTTACACAACCTTGCGCAGCAACAACATCGTCTTCGAGGCCCCACAGTCACCTCCCAACAGTCCTTCTCTTATCTTCACGTACCCCTATACGCCAAGCGACTTAGCCACGTCTCTTAATGCTTCGCTCACTCAAGGTTTCTACACCCTGAACAAGTTCCATGATATTCTCTATGCCCTCGGCTTTAATGAGGCTGCTGGCAACTTTCAAACTTCCAACCACGGAAAAGGAGGCAGAGAAAACGACCCGATTCGACTACGACTTCGAAGTAGCAGCATCGGCAGCATCACGATTCCATCAGATGGAACCAGCCCTGTTCTTAGCATGGGTGTTTCGGGTACTCGTGACGGTGCTTTTGATTCAACTATTCTCTTGCACGAGTATATGCATGCGGTATCTGTTCGTCTAGTGGGCGGCGGAGCCACTGCGGGTTGTTTTTCGGGCAACGACGGATTATCGCTGAATGAAGGATACTCTGACTGGGTACCCACCCTCTTACGCATTAAGAATAATGACACACGGCAGACACAATACACCATTGCAGATTGGTTTACTGGCACACCACTTGGTCTCCGCTCCCACTACATCACGACAAATGAGCAGGTATCGCCTCTGACTTTTGCAACTCTCAATACTTTGACAGGTGGTGGTTTCGACCTCGCCACAATCTGGGCTATCGCTCTACACGAGATCTTTTGGAATTTGGCAGATAAGTACGGTATCGGCGACGTTGACAAGGTCTCTTTTGACGCCAACGGCGTTCCACAAGGTGCCCGCTATCTCCTACTGAAGCTCGTCCTTGACAGCCAGGCGCTGACGCCATGTCGGCCGCACCATTTGCAAGCTCGTGATGCACTGGTACAGGCGGACCAGGTTTTGACTGGCGGCGCAAATCGGTGTGCCATTTGGAAGGGTTTCGCGAAACGAGGTTTTGGTACAGATGCTGTTCGCGGGTCAGGGTCTACATCTAGAGTTAATGGCTTTGCGGTGCCGCAGGGTTGTTGAGACAAAACATATAATCACGAGTTGCTAGCTGTTGTTTTCGAGTGAAGCTTTCCGTACAACTCATGATAGCCCAGTTTCAGCAACCTTAATTTCTAGATATCAGAGAATCTTGGATTGGTGTAGTGAGATTAAGTTGGTACACTGTTCTCTTATCTCTCGTGTTGGTACCCTCGACAAGACTTTATGTGTAGTAGCCGACGAGCCGAAGTGTTGAAACTCCAGCGATGGGCGGCGGAGTACAAGCTTCGTTTAACCTACGAAGCGGCGCATAATTTGGGTGAGAGAGAGCAACGGTATCGACTATGGCCAGGTTGTTCAATTCCAGAACTTCATCTCCACACCTCATTGCGATCCCAGGTCTGACTCCACTTCACTATATAGCCATTGCGGCACATAGTACTAGAATTATACCGAACAAGTAATTGTCCTCGGCTGCCATATTGCTCGTCCCCGTGGAACCTGCACTGTCTGCCGAAGCTGTCGGTGGGATGATTGACGGGAGAGTCACTGTTGCTGCTCCCTCAATAGTTCCTTCCACGACGTGATGGGATCGTGTGACAGGAGCTTGATCTCTTGAAGAGCTCGAAGTCACGATTGGCGTGGTGACAGTTTGGTTCCTCTCGCTCATTGCCGAAATATACTGAGCTGGGATGGTACCGATGTCGAACCCTTTCTCTTCGCATTTATCAAAGTCGGCCTGGTAAAAGTCTGGATCGATGTAATCTTGCATGAAAGCTCGGCAGTATTCGCACCTAATCTTGGTTAGTGGATGCAAACATAAACGACACGACTTACTGCCGGTTTGCATCCACGACGCCTGACTCGCATTCGCACTGGAAATGATTCTCGCCATCCACATCATTGCAAGCTTTCTCCAACTCGCTTTTAACTCTGCATATCGCATTCTCTTCGAAGCAAAAATACGCATCTTGCGCGTTAACAAAAACTCGAGAAGCGAGCATGGCGAGCCAAACTCCGACAAAAAAAAGGTGGGTGTATAATAACATTCTGTTGCAGGCCAATCAATACGTAAAGGGAAAATAAAATGCTGGTAGAGTGGAATAGAGTGGCCAAGCGGGAGATGCCTGGTATGGCCGTCCAGGTCTGAACACAGGCTGAGGCCACTTGCGAGATTTTCGTTCAAGAGAACTCCTTTTCGAAAGGTACTTGAGTTCTTTCTGTTCATACCGGGGTGATAGCTGTGACAAGCTGCAGGAACTCTATACCCTAGGCTCCAATCCATCTGGCCGGGCGGAAATACTCCCGTCTTACGGGGTGCTCCCACATACGATTGGTGGCAAAGAGCCGGAATCATATTTGAGTGAGCACTACTCCAGATTAATCTCTGCCGAAATTTGAATAGAACCAATTTGGGAGGGGGGTCTTTTTGTGTCGATTGTAGATTGGTCGATGCGAAAACACGAGAAATACGGTTGCTGCGGCTGAAACCACCCTGCAGAAATGGTGCCTGTTGGAGTTGCATACAGGCAACTAAGGAATCCAGAATCTAATGGCCAAATCTACAGGCTGTCTGCTCAGATGCAAAGGTAATACCGTATATGCCTGATTCTGCCACCGCCCTAGACCTGAAGATATTCGAAGTGCATTCTTGGGCCCTTTCTTGCTGGTAAACTTCATCCTCACAATGATTGAGCTTACAGTCGGTTATGTCGCCGGTTTCATTGCTCTTGGGGTTGTTGCAGGTATTTTTAAGCCCTATACCATGTGTTTCTGGTAGGGAACCGCTTACGAATGCGCGCAGCCCAGGTTTGGTGCCCAACAGCTCTGACGTTTGTCCTCGCGGGGCAGTTGAGAAACACAGAATCTGCGGCAACATGGTTAGTGAACCCAAAGAAGCCCCGACTAAGACAGCACACTAACAGAATTTAGGACATCCGTGGGAAGACATCTGCAGGCTTCTTTATGGCCATTCATCCTCTGGTCCGATTCAACAAGAAACAAGTCAATGCCAAAGCTGATATTTCTGTCGACATTCTTCCTCCCTATTATAACCACAGTTATCGCTGTTGCTGGCGTTATAACGCCTCTCGGGCTTTATGAGGAGTATTCACTTGCCAACGAGGCCACAACAGTCGAGTTTAGATATGTTCAGGACTCCACCAACTGGTTTGCTGGTACCTCGCCGCGAGGAAATTCGTCTTTCACCCGCAAGTGTTATTTTTCTCCACTTGGTTATCCAGAGGTTTTGTCTCCATGCCCGTTCACCAATAGCACTTTGACATGGAAAGAAGACGGTGTGTGGTTCAATACTTCCAGACCTCACGGAATCGATGTGTCAGTCCCGGTTACGCTCAAAGACATTTACTCCAGTGGTACAAATGTCATGAACACCACTATTTCGAATTTTTTCGATATAGAATGGCGTCAAGTTACGAGTCAGTTTGATGAGGAAGTTAACAATGGCACTCGCATTGCAGTCGGACAATTTCAACAGCTCGAAAGCTTTGCATCTGACGACGCATATCGTATAGTGGAAGGACTTGTGGTCAACGCTAAGACAGGTGGCATAGGCTTTCGAAATCACACTTTGCCAGTTGGCCATTCTCGCGGGGTCGAGTGGTCTGAGGACCTGCTTTTCCTTGAACCGGATGTGGAATGCGTGAATACGAATATCACCATAGACTTTGGCATCTCAACAACAGCGGGGGGTGGCAAAGACATTGGTTTGATCGACTTGGTCCTTACTGACCGTGGGGGTTTCGCCAACCTCAATACCGCCGTCCCAATGAATGACACTTTGAACGAATCTAACGTACCTGACCTGAAAGTTCGGGCATACTCAGCCGCGTGGATGACAAATGTATACGCGATGTTCCTGATGAATATAACAAACCCAAGGCGCGGCAGCAGGAAGCCATATGAATATATCAACTCTGAGATTGGTAAAACGTTTAAATTACCACCGGCCGAGGGTACAGCCAATGCAGAATTCCTGAAAATGCATTTGTATAGCCGATTTGGGACACTCTATGGAATGATAGGCTACTCAAATGAATCAGCTTACGCCAATCCATGGAACGTTACGGGCGACGACTTCTACTCTATTCGTGAGTTTGATCCGTTGAGTCCTCCATTGAGGAAACTCACAGGTTGATCTGACACAAAGTATAGACGAACTCTGTCAAATTACCCGAGATCTTGGCTGGGCCAGACCGAATGCTACCTACGTTGGTTGCAACCTCGTCCGAGGGGCGCCAAAACGAGTTGACAAACCCGGGGTGCTTTTTCAAGATGGAAGTCGCTGGTCCTCGCCTCTCTACGCCTGCGCCTCCGCCGTCAAGGCAACGGTCAAAACCGTCAAATTCTTCCACAACGGGACGTCTGACAACCTCCAAACCTTTCTCGCCAAGGAGATTCACGATAAAGAGTACAAATCACAGGAAGACATGCCTGTCTGGGGGTTTGAAAGCTTAGTGTACCGTCTTAATCAACATGAACCGGTGTGGGGGATTGTCAACAAAGCGTACGAAGGCTTTCCGAACATGACAACCTTGCAGGCACCCTCCTTTTACATGCTCGGCTCCGGGAACAGCCTTCCATCCAAGACTTTCGACTCCAGCTCCCCAATAATGAACCTGCCGGCGGCCTTTGGACCGCAGATGGCATTGGGCACTGTTGTAAACAGCGACTTCGACAATGAGGAGTTTGACTTTTTCAGCCGCCGGAGCCTAGGCACTTGGTTGAGATGGCAAAATCTTTCTGAAAGTCAAGAGACCGTTTCAAGAGTAATCAAATTGTTATGGACAGATCTGGCTGCTTCAGCGATGGTGGGAACCAAAGGGGTTCTAGGCAAAGGCAATGCGGAGCCTTACCACACAACGGCTTTGCGCGTGCTTCCAGTTGCCCGTAAGATACGATTTCGGTACGCATTTGGCATCCCAGCATTCGCAGTGGCAGTCTGCATTATCATCTGCACAATCCTTGCTTTGGGATCGTTATTGTTCGGCCACTCGAGCTTCAGCATTGTGAGTTTGAGGTTGAAGCAGACCTCGGTAGGCCGTGCTTTGACCACGGCCTTTTATCCCGAGAATAGCAGTTTCGACATGTCTCCGAGCACTTGGATCGCTGCCTATGGCTCAAAAAAGTTGGACCTGACCGGCTACGCTGCGCCAGCCACCGCGCCTCCTCCACTGCCATTAAGACCAGGAGAGGTACATAAAACATCAGGTAAACATGAGTCGCATTACTCCGCGGTGCCAATGTCTGATGCGGGTAATTACCGTTAGACGGTTGTTTGTCCGTCTAGATCTATCCTTCTGCAACAAGATTATCACTTGGTGCTGCCCCTGATTCATGAGATAGCCGGTTGTTCCGTGCCAGCCGTGTCTACTAACACCCTGGTCTCGATCCAAAGGGACAGAATAGTCTTGAATAAAGGTCGAGTTATATCTGTTTTTGGAAACACAATATTACAAAATATGCCCAATGCAGTATTATTATCAACCAATGCATGTTCTGTTTGTCCCTCGCCCCACCATTCCAGGAAGACAATGGCAACACAACTCTCATACAACCCATGTAGTGGTAGATTTTCATTGTTATCACATTTGTATGCCATTTCTAAATCATGCGTTTTTCTTAACAGGATAATACCCCAATGACGCACCAATGCGCTGCGGTGACCTAAGAGACCCAACAGGCTTGTCGCTGTGTTTTCAACGTAATGGCACTGATGTGGACATTGTTTTCCGTTCCTAAAGCCAGGCCGATATGGTTGCCCGAGACATCCTCCTTAATCAATCTGTCCCACTATTCATTTGCCTGTGAACAAAAGCGCTCAGAGTGATCTGCTAGCATGATGCCATTTCAGTCATTCCGATACCCACTGAAAGACCCAATTTTGTTGATGGAAAATTGCTTGTCAACTGCTGATTGGCAAGTCCCCGACCTTACTGCTTCCGGCTGGAGAGCGGTAGTGATCGACGGTCAGCAGAGTAAAAGGACGCGCTCCGGCCTGTCCGTCTGCGATCCAGGTCAGTGAAGAATATTCCTCCACTAGGGTCGCGTTATTTTCCGTATGCTCGACGATCATAATGCATAAACCTTTGGAAAGTCTGGGGTATCGCGCTGCAGCTCCTGGCTCGGACCCAACAATGCTCCAAATTGACTAACCGTGGTGCTATAGTGACGTCATGTCTTAATGGACGATGTTATTGCTGTGTTCATTGTAATGCTCTGCCTTTTGTCGAGCCACCCTTGCATCCATATATTATTTGTGAATTTTGCTAATTTGAAATAAGGAATTCCACGATCAAATGGGAAAATAGTTTACCTCCTGGCAAGCCCAAGAGCCATTGCTCGCGCTTGATCTACTGTTCCTGGGGCTACGGCCGTACTTGGTGGCTAAGAGATCCCGTCTGTTTGACAAGGAAATCCCATCGGTGTTCATGTGCCTTGCATAGCCGTAAGCGGACTTGATCATCGACAAATGTGAGCTTGTTTGCTCAAATGTGATTTATGTTAGCAGGGTGATTGGTGACAGCGCTTGCTGGGTGCCAGCCAGCATGTTGTGTCGATCGCTACTCAGCCACGTTGGGCCTTGGGCCAAGGGCGTAGGATTCCACGAAACAAACCCATGAAATGCAAGTGGGAACGATAAGACGGGTCACGCATGCTCTGGAAATGGCAATGCTCGGCGGTATTTTAAGCGTATCCTGCCAAGTTATGTTTTATGGAGCCCTTTCATCTACAGTAAACCGACTCCTTTATGCTTAAAGCGGGTATTGTTTCATGTCCTCTCTTGTTTCCTTGCCGCATCCACTTTGCCTTTCATGGCAGTCGTCCCCGGCTTTAATTCTCCGCGACCCCATTAGGAACTTTCCCCTGAACAAGCGTATCCGCCAATAGCTCCATCGTCCTATCTTTCCGCCGACTCTCCTGAAACTTGTCGGTTGAACAAGAAAGGCTGAGTGGGAGCCTCCAAGTGCACAACCCAACCAATCAGATGAATAGCATCTTCCGGACCCGTTGGGCGCTTGGAGGCCTAGGGAATTAGCTATGCGGGCGGTGGATTGATCGTCAAGAGCATGGATAAGAGTTAATTGGTGAAAGGCTTCAACCCTGTTGAGGACAATACTGAGCCAGAAAGTATATAAACAGTAAGACGGCCCTTCTCATACAGCTTGTCTTTGCAATCCAAAAGCATCAGTTCCTGTATCCAACAACAGTCCTACAAGTCTCAGCCTCATCAACTTCACAATGCATTCCGCAGGACTTCTCTCCCTAGCCGCCGCTCTGCCCGCAGCCATGGCTTGCCTTGGCTACGAGGGCGGCGTTCCCAAGCCTACCGGCACCAAGTCTCTCAGTGAGCCTCAGTACATTGGCGCCGGTGAGGTTTTCGACGCTGGCTGGGTCAAGTACGACCGTGGTGTTCCCTGCGGTGGCCAGGGCGAGGGTGGTGAGGCCGATACAGTCTTCGTTCTTGAGGATGGTGCCACCCTCCGTAATGTCATCATTGGCGCCGACCAAGGCGAAGGAGTCTACTGCCTGGGCTCCTGCACCCTCGAGTTCGTTTGGTTCGAGGATGTGTGCGAGGATGCTATCTCCATTAAGGGTGACGGCACAGCCAACATTATTGGTGGTGGTGCCTACCACGCTTCCGATAAGATTATTCAGCACAACGGCTGTGGTCATGTCAACATTGTCAACTTCTATGCTGAGGACTACGGCAAGGTCTACCGTTCTTGCGGTAACTGCTCGGGCAACTGCGCTCGCTCTGTCCACATGGAGGGCGTCACTGCCAAGGACGGCGGTGAGCTGATGGGCATCAACCCCAACCTGGGCGACAAGGTCAGTTGGGTTTCTGTACTCTCGGGATATTCAACTAACAAAGTTTCAGGCTACCTACTCCAACAACTGCTTCCCCAAGACCCAATGCCAGGCATACGAGGGCTGCGACAAGGCCAACGGTGATTGCGAGCCCGAGAAGGCTGGCACCTGCTAAATTGGACAAGGTGCAGAGCCACAAGCTGGGACTTGTGCAATGGATAGCGACCAATGTTTTCAGTTTGCTCATGACAAGTGACTGGGTTTGAATCATGTAAATATTTTGCCATATGTCACATACTTGATCCGTAGGAACGGAAGTACGTTCATTGTAGAAAAATCTACAACAATCATCTGATCCATATCCATTGCCCAATCAAGGGTCCCACTCGAGCTGTCTTCCCACTATTACCCCACTCCAGCCGCATTTGTTTCTCTTGGGTCGTTTCGAGGGGTCGCGCTGCTCCGCCACTTTGGGTCAATCGCGTTGGAAAAGAACTGTTGGGCTAAAGTTTGGCCTCTCTACCAATAAAAAAGATGCGTATCTATCAAAGCCTTCGATCTGGAGATGTGAGGCTCCTTCACCTCCACCCGGGTGAAGGGGACGACCCGCTGTCTGTTTCCCTTCAGAGGTTTCGCCTAGAGGACGAACCGTCTTACGAAGCTTTGTCCTATGTGTGGGGAGATCCAAATGTAACCAGAACCATTCAATGCAGTGGCTTGCCGATGGAAATCACAGTTAATCTGTTCATGGCATTGGCCTGTTTCCGCTCGCCAGACAAACCACGTGTCTTGTGGGCCGATGCAATCTGCATCAACCAACAAGACTTGGAAGAAAAGGCTGACCAGGTTCGAATCATGCATCTCGTTTACAGGAGCTGTGAGAGATGCCTTGTATGGCTTGGACCGGAAGATGAGCATCTCCCTGTAGCAATGGGAATCATAAGGTCGATGGTCTCCATCGTTTGCACGCGCCACTCTGTATCCGAAGAGGACCTTGACCATCATCTTAAGAAAAATGGACGAGATATCTATCAGCCACAAGAAATTGAATTTGGAACCAACGGCTTACCAACTCCTGATCCTCGAGTATGGGGCTCATTGATGCATTTCTTCAGCAGACCATGGTTCTCGAGGGTCTGGGTATGTATGAAACGCTTCAATGATGAGATTCGTGCTGATGGCCATAGGTCATTCAGGAAGTTTACTTTGCCCCGAAAGTGCTTTTCTTTTGCACTAAACTCGTTGGGACATTCTCGGCCCTATTTTTCACAGCAGATTGGCTTTTAGCAAACGTACAAAAGATCAAATGGGCCACAGATCCAGTTTCGCTAAGCCACTACCAAAGCGCTTTGTTCAGCAACCTTTTATCTATGAAAAACGACGATAAGTCTCTACAGGAGCAATGGCTTCAAGACCTCTTAAGATCATGCAAAGAATTCGAAGCTACTGATCTTCGCGATAAGGTATTCGCCTTGATGAACCTACCGTCATTCCAGAGAGAGTTTCCAGATTTGATACCAAATTATCACAAGCCCACCGAGGAAGTGTTCACAGATGTTACTATTGCTATGATGAGATATAGGAAATCCCTGTTTGTACTTACGGAAGTCGATCACATGCCCAATGATTCTGAGAGGAATTTTCCCTCTTGGGTCCCGCGTTGGCACCGGAAAGATTCGCAGCCAAATGTCTCTTCTTCTTGGTACCACTACTTCTGGGCAGGGTTATCTCCAGGAACTCTAGAATTCCAAAAGAAAATACTGTCTGGGACTGTTCTTCTTCTTTCCGGATTTAGATTTGATGTCATTCAGGATATATGTGTCCTCAAACGATGGGGTGGTCAACAAAACCCACTCTTGGATAAGCCGACTTTTCTTCCAGTACAAGCCTGGGATCCTTACGATCCGTCCACCGGACCTTACGACTCAAAAGTGGATATTGTTAGTGCCTACACAATGACGATGACGGCCATGGGGCGTGAGAACCGAGGAATCTACCCTCTTAAGTGCGCGCCTGAAGACTATGCTCAACACGCAACCGACTTTGTGGCATGGCTTCAATGGCTGCGAAGTAGTGAAGGGGTACAAGGCGGCCATTACCCTCCTGGCTTGTACTCCGAGGATAAACCCTGTCTCACCGAGAATACCGACGAAGAAGTGAAGCAGTTCGCTCTGCGATATCAGGCCATGTTCAGGTCAGCTGCGCTCGGCAGAAGCCTCGTCAGGACCAAGAAAGGCTTCTTGGGGTTGGCCCGGCACACGGTACAGGCGGGCGACATGGTTTGTATAGCAATCGGCGGGGCTTTGCCATTGCTTTTGCGAGCAAGAGATCAGGGAGGTTACTCTTATGTCGGGGATGTCTATATCCATGGAATAATGCATGGTGAGGCATTACCGGGCGGAGAGTCAAGCGACGGAGATGCTGAAGACTTTGAGGTATATTAAGACTGAAAACCCAACGATAGGTTAGACTCTCGTCAAAAATCAAGTCCATACGGTGTGTTTTCCATAGTTTCTGTCTTTTCCTTTCCCTTGAATTATAAGTAGACAGTATTTTACTCGAGGAAGCCATCAAGTCTGATGAGTGTCCGAGCACTGGGGACTTCGACCTCAGCTTGTGAAAGACGCCCAGTTTAACTATCGAAGAAAGCCCCAAAGAGAAATTTTGTCTTGTACTTGACCATGTATGTCTAGTGATTGAAGAATGACAGACAAAACATTGAACTTTCCTACTATCCATTGGCTGCTGACTTGAGCAAACAACCTTGCGGATGAGAAGGTTCCGCATCCAAAACCAGACGCTGATTTCCATCCGAAGGCTTGCCACAAATGGATTATACACGATAATATTCACCCTAAGCTTAAGAGCCTTAGTGGCTTTTCCATACTTGACAATTGGTAAATTCCTCATCAAGGCCCTTTATTCTCGTCATCTAGGGGATTTTTCTACAAGTAAATAACGGGAGGCGCTTGATTACGGTAGCCTGCCATCCAGGAGGGCCGCAACTTGTTACGTCCCCAAGTAAGAACAGCTTTCCAGATTTGGAGGGCTACAACACTACTCCTCAGTAGCTACAACTGGTCATCCAAAGTAATCAAGCGCAGGTCATACACCCCGATTCACCTAATCAGGGTATTACGACATGATTAAATGATGGCCGGGACGTCGAAACAAGTGCTTCATTAATTTATTGTCCAATGTAACATTGCATCCGTGGATGACTCGGACATTGCCACTTTTGTAGCGGAGTTTAAGTCCTGAAATTAGGAGAAATGAACTATATGTTTGCGCTTGTTCGCGCTTCCCCTGTAGGCTGCCAACGTCAAAGGTATTTGTCTGAATCTCTCAACATGAACTTGCTATCATTCCTCATTCTCCTAGTCCTCTGTAGGGCCCAGCACTACGCCGAAGAACAGGCGGAGAACCACCCGAAGCTCTCTTGGCAGCATTGCGACAAAGCAGACGGCTGCCAATCAATTAATGCGTCAATAACAGTTGACTCGAATTGGCGTTGGCTACATAAGGTAAATGGCTACGAAAATTGCTTCGAATATGGAAACTGGAATGATCGTGCCTGCAATTCAACCACGACGTGCACTGAAGGATGCGCGCTGGATGGCGCGACATATAAAGATACCTATGGCATTCAAACAAAAAACAGCAGTATCTCTATGCAGTACAAGACTTTGTTTCCATTTGCGTAAGTTGAGATAAATACAAAACTTCAACACGCCATATTGACGTTCACAGTTACAGTGTCAACTCTCGCGTCTTTTTAATGGAAGCTGAAGATAGGTACCAGATGTTCACTCTCTTGAACAACGAGATTGCGGTCGATGTAAATCTGGCTTCGGTTGAATGCGGCCTCAATGCAGCGTTATACTTTGTAGCAATGGAACCAGATGGTGGCAAGGCCACATTTCCTACCAACAAGGCAGGCGCCAAATTCGGGACAGGATACTGTGATGCCAGTTGCCCTCGCAGCAATCGATTTAACGGGGGGCGGGTATGGCACCGTAACCAATTACAGTCTCACTAACTAATTGAATATTATCCAGGCAAATTATGATAACTGGATTCCCTCAGAAACCGATCCTTACAATGGCGAGGGACATTATGGCGCCTGTTGTTCCGAATTCGATGTCCTGTAAGTGTCGTCCACAAAGAACGGAGCGAGGCATATCTAGAGCAGAGCCTTTGACAAACAAGCAGAAACTCAAACGCCCACTCTTATCTCATGTCGTCTAAGCCGTGTAAGAATCCGGGCTACGAGGTTTGCGATGCAAGCTGGTGCGACCCGGAAAAGGTGTTATACGGCGAGGACTTTGCATGCGACAAATACGGATGTGAGTACCAGCCTTACAGGCTAGGCAACAAGGACTTTTACGGTCGAGGAAAGATTCTAGATACTGGCAAACCTTTTACGTGAGTCATCCATCCACTCTTGGCAGCTGATAAGGGCATAATTGACCACGGTGCTCCAGAGTTGTCACGCGATTTGAAGAGGAAAGGGTCACTCAATTTTTCATTCAAGACGGGAAGAAAATTGAAGTTCCGAGTGCACAAGCAGAAGAATTACCAGACGAAAGTGGACTTTCCAAAGACTACTGTCGAGCCAAACAGTCCTTGTTTGACGAACCAGATCGTTTTGATCAGGTCGGTGGCTTTTCAAAACACCAAGAGGCAGTTCGAACACCTATGGTGCTCACCATGGCAATCACTGATGATGTGAGTTGTGCCCCTGCTGAAAATAAAAGATCGTTCAACTTATGAGAAACGTGACAGCACTGGGCTCATAATCTTTGGTTAGATAGCATCTGGACGCCCGAGCTGGAAGGTCAACCGGGAAGCGAGCGAGGGCCATGCGTTCCGGAAAACAACGACCCAGCCTACATATCGGCTAATTATGGGCAAGCCACGGTGACTTGGTCAAACATACGGTTTGGACCACTCGGGTCAACGACTTCGTTTTAAGGGTCATAATACAGAGTCCTCAATTATGTTTCGATGTTTGGGAGCTTTTGGTATGAGCTTCATGTGTATTAGGGCGTCTTTTAACATGAGGAATATGCAGCTATGCCTGGTCGGCCTAGACGGAGCCCCAGCGACCCTCCTCAAGGAGACCGAGTTCTTGATCACCGAAGCAAACTGCTGCTGGTACGCGCATTTGTCTCTTGGCGTTACACTAGCTTAAGCTATTTCCCGAATAATACAGGATCTTTCGTTGACATCTTGTGTCAAAGCATATATCCTCGCTTTACCCCTTGCGGCCCGTTTTCGTGTGACACCCAGGCCTTGCCCGCGATCCACGCAACGTTGGGAACACGACGCATCGAAAATTGCATCATGTTGTTTTACGTGGCTTGGGTCGCTTCCGTCAGTGGGAGGCAACTTCCTGACTAGTTTGATCTTCAATCAGTTGTTTTTTTCTTCAAAATCGATTTTGCTATGAGTCGTACATAAACGCCCATGAATCCAAGAATCAGATTAGACTGATATTTCCATGTCCCGTACAAGCACGCTGCCACGGAATCAACTCCACAGCTTCAAGCATTATATTCTCCTTTCGCCTCTTTTTCTCCGCCATGTATTAGTGGCCTGGATAATCTCTGGGCAACCTTCCAACAGGAAACCCCACCTCTTGACAAAGTCCTCACTCGCCTCCCAACATCGGATATCCCATGGGTTTTGCCCCCAGGCAACAAGTGATGGAGACTTGCGTCGCTCGTCCGCAGGGTTCATCTCGACGAGATCGTACCACAAATCGTCTTCATCGAAAAAATCAGTGACATAGCATCCTTGAAGAATGTTGTCGCGAAGCCGCGGGTGTGGAATGAGGTCTATCCAAGGATGATGTGGCGTCGTTAGTTGCAGCTGAGTCGGTCGCAGGTCGCAAGGGCCATTTAGCGGGTCGAGTGCATTTTGCTGTACCTGGACAGGGCCAATAGCTCCGATTGGCGAGGTCGCATCGCAAAGTAGCCAGAGGTGAGCCAGACCTAGGGAAGTAGCATTGAAAGCCAGGGCATTGAGTACGTTCAAGTGGATGACGGTTGGTAGATGTTCTGGACATGGTGCACTGACCATGCGATGCAGGTGCTTTTGGTCAGAAAAGCGTCGGATGAGGTCGATAAAGTCCCAGGTCATGAAAGTCTCTACAGAACCAGCGGTATAGGTGTTGTTGGCAATGGCTTGAGCACGGATTTGTGCCGCCATTGCAATGATGTCCCTCCCCTGAATGAGTAAGGGTGACTCTCCTTTTGCTTTTGCCATTCTTTGACCTACAGAAGGGTTTACATCATTATTGGTATGTTCTAAGTCCTAGGCTTGGCATCATAGGCTGACATACGTCTTGCTCTCTGGTTCAGTCGATTTTGCCGACGCCTTCGTTCTGCGGAGTCACTGATGCCGGTCCAATCTTCTTCTGGAATAAGAGCCGTTTCCTGCGCCCGCATGCGGGAAAGAGTTATGCTACTGCCATCTTGCGACGGCGAATCAGCCGAGACCATAGTTTCTTCTCTGCGAACGTATGCGACGAGGGACATTGCGACGGGGGCATCGGCTGTCCGTTTATGCAACTTGATGACAGCGCTTGGGCCATTTTGATGACGTAAGTTCCCATATGCCGCGTCACGTTGCTGGCCTTTCTCCACTAAATCGAGAACGGTTGCCGCAACCCGCGACCGGAGTGAGGCCAGTGGGAGTGGCGCAGGCCAGTACTAGCCGAGTCAATGTGGGCGCGATGGGAACAATGACAATGATTTAACGTTGTGACTATCAGGGAGCCGAATAAGGAAAACTCTAGTTCCGTTTTTCAGACGCAAAAGGCTTCTACGTACAACCATAGCACCTTGACCATCCGTCTGGTATGGGTGTCTTTACCCAGTTTGGAACATGGCAAACGTAGTGGCATTAGTTTGGTATTCCGGACGTAAGTGAACCAATCACCTTTGGTAATCGACGGAGGAAAGAAACATGTACTTCAACCCTTCGAGAAATTAACAACTGGTCGTAGCATATATTCTAAATCTGAATGACAATCACCTCGGTTCGATCAGCCGTCCACTATTTGGTTCGCTCAACCTGCCTACCCTAAACACTTTGAGTAGCACTGGTTTGTGGCAAGATTGGCCTGATATAAAGCTCAAAAGCACAACACGCTAATCACACTAATCACGCTAATGCGAGTTGATGACAGGAAGCCTTCCCCACAGACATGCCAATGGGACTCGCCATCACGCACGTTGCGCCCTTATGGCGGACATGTTCTCGGCGTAATGCCCACCGTCATGCCATCCAGAATGCCTCTATCCCAGACTCCAGCCTGCTTAACTTCAATGCCTGGTTTCGATAGTCGTAATGATTGGCTGCCAGGATGCCTTACAAGGTCTGTTGTCGGTATTTCGCTCGGAGGCAGATATTGAACTCCACGCGAGTCATCATGAACAGCCACTCGGCCGTACTCAGCCCGGACATGACGACACAACATAATACCTAATCACATCTTGGCAAAGATGATCCCAAGTGAAAGTCCTTGGGAACGCGTGGCAAAGTCGCGTCCAGCCCTGCAAATTTGCGATCGGTCCAGCTCCAAAGTCAGTAAATGATGAGAGTGACGCTGCAGCCCATGCTGTTGCAGGGCTCTGGAACCCACACACGAACAACATATAAGGACATTAGATACCTCCTTTTGCATTGAGAATAACTAGAGCCTTGGTTTCATTAACATCCATCACACTCGGCAGGAAAAATCGACATCATGAAGACTGAACGTGGAATGCTTGCTCTCGGCATGGCCCTGGCCAGTGCAACGACAACAGCAGCACAGAACTTGTCTTTTGGAGCCGATAACTTCTACCAGAGTGACATAGTTACAGTTCGGCGTGTTAGCTTTCCCAGTCAATATCAACTGACTGTTGAGGGCAATCTCTTCATCCGCAACGACACCAATCTAAGCGCTGCCCCTGCCATCGTTGTTAGCCACCCCATGGGTGCCGTCAAGGAACAAAGTGCGAATTTGTACGCTACCAAACTCGCTGAGCAAGGTTTCGCCACCCTGTCCATCGACCTACTGTTTTGGGGCGGCAGCGAAGGCCAGCCGCGGAATGCCGTGTCGCCAGATTTCTACGCAGAGTCATTTAGCGCGGCCGTCGACTACTTGGGCTTGCAAAGCTTCGTTGACCGCGAGCGCATCGGCGCCGTTGGTATCTGCGGCAGTGGTTCCTTTGTCATCAGCGCCGCGAAGATCGATCCTCGCATTAAGGCCATCGCAACTTCGAGCATGTATGATATGGGCGCAGCCAGTCGTAACGGGCTGCGGCACGCGCAAAGCCTTGAGCAGCGCAAGGAACTGATAGCCGGGGCTGCGCAGCAGCGCTGGGTCGAAGCAGAAGGCGGCGACGTCGAATATACCGGCGGCACGCCCCATGAGCTTACGAACGACTCAACCCCGATCGATCGCGAGTTTTACGACTTTTACCGCACTTCACGTGGTGAATTCACGCCAGAGGGCTCCTCGCCGAACCTTACAACACATCCTACACTGTCGAGCAATGTCAAGTTCATGAACTTTTACCCGTTCAACGATATTGATACAATCTCGCCGCGCCCCTTGCTCTTCATCAGTGGCGACCAGGCACATTCACGCGAATTTAGCGAGGATGCGTATGCAAAGGCTTCAGAGCCGAAGGAATTGGTTTGGGTCCCAGGTGCAGGTCACGTTGACCTGTACGATCGCGTAGATCTCATTCCGTTTGACAGACTCGTGCAGTTCTTCCAGAAGCACCTTGCGTCCAGGGGCGCTTGTTTGCGCAAGAAGTGAGGGATTCATTTCAGAATGACAATGCAGTAGCAACTTGGAATGATGGTGAGGAAAGGACTCGGATTCGATTGCGAGGGAACGCTGTTTTGTATCTGGGTCTCTTTCATGGGTCTTCCAGACACTGAACGATCATAATTTGTTAGTTCAAGGTACTAGATGAGGCAATACACCGACTAAATACAACTTTTATGAAATCTACAACAGGGCGAAGAAGAAGATGAGCAATTAGCTCCGTAGGAAGCAGCCTTTGAATGTTGTTTGTGAGCTTCTCCCGGGCACCGGCCTGTCCCACCATCCGGGGCCTTAGTTACCCTGTAGTCACGCACCTACAGATCCGATCATATGAACTTGCATGTTCACCTGACATGTTACACTGGGAGACATATGCACGGATTGTATGGAACGAAAGCACTACTTACTTCTGACGTAGCCTGCAAATAGCTTCAACAGCCCCAATTTGGAATATCCATGAAATATATCGATCAATGCCACAGCTCTCTTGCTTCACCCCACATTCATAGCGGTCTGTTCCGATGGCTGGTGCAGATGCATGCAGCTCCTTTCGATCAAAACTCCAAATCGCCCCAGCACTGCAAAAATTGGGGTGGAAATTATCAATGCAAAAAGTGATTCCTTACCAATTAATTTGAGATTCTGAGAATTAGTCTAGTGCAGCTAATGCGGTTCAAAGAAGCAGTGGCTGCATGGGCGATATGAATACTTAAAATGTTGAAGAGGTTACGAACTTCGCACCAAGACGGCATTCTGCTGATAGAAGTGTTGAATATAGGCCTCGGAAGTTCTTATCTTAGCAATGTATTGGAGGTTTAGAGGCACGCTGTAACAGATCGTAGCATGCCATGAACAAGGTGAATTGGCTACAACGATTGGAGGAATAGAGACACTACTTGCATTCGGCGCAAGCCCTCTGTTCCATCACAAACCGATAACAACATACGATGACCTAATGTAACCAGCGTGACGCATGTGCGCTGGACCATTCCGATAGGCCGGCCGCGCATGCCTTTCCCTCCACGCAGGACCTCGCATCCGCCCTGGCTTGAAGCAGTGAAGGACTCGTACCGATTTGGCAAGTCGTTGTCTAGCCTGCAAGCCTAATGGATTGGCGCAGGTCTACGGATGTCGCCATTGGCCAGCGATAGCGGCTGGCAGGGACCTTTGGTGCCAAGAGTCCAGAGCACCCTAAAAGCCCAGCTAGTCTATTGTGCATGGGTGCCAATGCCTGCTCGGGGTTCGCGATAAATACCCAGCCAACGGACCATCGCCTCAATTCCAATGCCCTCGCCTCTTCAGTGCGTCTGAACTTTGGGGTACAGTTGTCGCGGAGTTCCATTAGACAATCCTCGCTCTTGTTCATTGACAACGTCAGCAATTGCCTGCCATGAAGCTCACCACCATTGCCACGGCCCTCGGCCTGACCTCGTCCGTCACTGCCTGTCTCCTGGACCGCGAAATCGAGGCTGAGCGCGAGTACCTCCGCACGGGCAAGCGTTCCGATGTCCATGCCCCGCCCTCGGCTCGTCAGGTCTCGACAACCTTTCCTATTGGCACCGGTGATCGTTTCGCCAAGGGCTGCAAGGTTCCTGTTGGTCTTGGAACTGATGACCGCGACCTGGGCTCCATCCTGAGTGTTGAGGAGGTGACCTCTGCTCTCAAGGGCTTGAAGAGAGGATTCCCGGACGAGGTGGAGCTTTTCGAGCCACCCTTTGAGACATATGAGGGCCGCAGCTTTCCTGCTCTCGTCATTGGCGAGAACCCTCGTGTTTTCTTGATGAGCGGCATTCACGCCCGCGAGCGTGGTGGCCCAGACAATGTCATCTACTTCCTTGCCGACCTTCTTGCTGCTCGCAAGGCCGGCACTGGTGTCACTTATGGCGGCAAGACCTACACCAACGCTCAAGTTGAGCTGGCCCTCTCCGCCGGTGTTGTTGCCATCCCTCTCACCAACCCCGACGGCGTCGCACACGACCAGGCCACCAACACTTGCTGGCGTAAGAACCGCAACCCCGAGTCGGCCGTGGGCGCGACCAATGGCCGCGATATCGGCATTGATCTGAACCGTAACTACGACTTCATTTGGGACTACAAGAAGCACTTCCACCCAGACACCAGCCCCGCCTCCAACGACCCCCGCAGCGAGACCTTCTACGGAACTGAGCCTGCGTCCGAGGCCGAGACGAAGGCTGTTGTCTGGACTCTGGACAACTACCAGAACATCACTTGGTTCATGGACCTGCACTCGTATGGGCCTAGTATCCTGTACGCCTGGGGCGATGATGAAGTTACCACCGAGCTGCCCGAGCAGAACTTTGTCAACCCAGCTTTCGATGGAAAGCGCGGCCTGGTTGGCGGCGAGGACCCCCCTGATGCTGAGTACAAGGAATTCTTCCTCCCCAATGACCTGAAGATTGAGGAGGATGTTATGGACAGCATGATTGACTCGATGCTGACTGTTGGCGGCGCGCCATATACTGCCTACCCAGCTGTTGGCCTGTACCCCACATCAGGTGCGTCTAACGACTATGCCATGGGCCGCTTCTACGGCAACCTGACGTGCGGTGCAAGCCGCATGTTCGGTCTGACCATGGAGTTTGGCGCCCCCAGCCGATCATTCCCAAGCTGTCCGTTTTACCCCAACGCGAGCGAGTACCACCGCAACGTTCGCCAAGTCGGTGCCGGATTCTTGGAGATGATGTTGCAGGCTGCCGGAAAGGCTGGCGACCCATTGTTTAATGACTGCTAAGCCCTGATCTGTTTTAACACTATGGGCTGAGCATAGCGCGAGTTATACTCTACATAGGAGACTGTAGCACTAGAAGTAGTTAATGGCAAACTGTATACGCCGATTCAAGCTTGAACTGTACTTGCAAGACCCACTTGACCCTCTCTACGATAAGAGCTGAAACAATAGATCATGACAACCATGGAAGAGACATTGACTCCCGCCGTTATTCGATACATGACCTGCTGTCTGCTGGAATGGGATTGTCCCTCGACAATCGCTAAGAGAGTGTCCCAGGTCTTGGCCTGGGTGTACATGTACAAATACATAGTATTAATTGTAGGCATTTATTTGCATCTTATTTTAGACTAAAGCAAGTTACTCTTAGATCCTCAAGACTCAATTGCAATCGCGGCCCATATCGCGTTCATTCAAGGTTAAGATTTGATCGTTACGCAGTCTGGGCTGACCTGCTCGCTATGCTGATTCGAATGAGCATATTTTGAGCCGGAGTGAAACGAACAACCTGGTATGTAAGTGCAAGAATCAGAGTATCATTCTGTCAACAAAACAAACGGCTTCGAGTGGCTGCACCCATATTAGATCATCGAGCTTAGCCGAACGTAGAAAGTAGCAAAAGCCCGCATTCAAGGAGAGCTTATGAACAATCTGTCCGTTGCGACAGTGGCCTAGCTTGCTGGATGCGCTTAGACCCGGGTCATTCATTCTCGGCCAGTCTGCAATTCCACGGGTGCGGAACATGGCAACGCCAAGAGGCTGCATGAATGTGTCAATGTCGCAGACAGAACAAAGTAGGGAGTGGGGGTTGTAGTCGACGCGCAGGTAGGACATGGTCTCTGCGAGAAATGACTGTGCCGCATGCCGTTCCAAACGGGAAACACACTTCACTTCCAATAGGAGAGCCTCGTTGGTGGAAGCGTCGCTATTAATATGACGCTACAGACGAACGCGAGATCGGGTTGAGCTATCAGCTTACAAGATGCAAATGCAGGTGTTTGAGGCAAGATTCCGTCCATGAAGGTATCGTTCTGTCTTTGGACAAAGAGCGGGATGATGCAAGATCCATGACGTTAGATCTCCCTGCTGATGCATTGTGGAGAAGGATGAGATACGATTGACGGTTACTTCCGGAGTTCAATGGAAACAAGTTCTTTTACCGGTTTCGGTTAAATATCCGATTCTAACCGAAAGGCCAGAAACGCGGAATTGATCAGGAGTCGTCAACCTCTACCCAATCAGCTCGTCGGATTGGTTCCACAAAGCAGGGAGGCCATTCGGAGGTTTAGGACCCCCATGCTGCCATCGGCCTTGAAATGAATCCACACGTGCGCGGAAACGCAGCGCAGACACTGACTAGCCTCGTTGTACCCTCTGTTAGCCCTAGAATTCCGTGAAAATCTTGGCTTAACTAGCACGACACGTCCGCCGTTATTTCTTCCCCAGATGGTTTGATGTCCCGTCTGTCAAACTGCAAAAGTCCCCCCCTCTACGCGTAGTTTTGGTCTGGACATACGAAAAGCTGCAAAATAAACATGACTTCCTCGTGCTTCTCAACGTTCCCAAAGGTCGTGACTGATGAGGTTTTCGATCTCCTGGCTGCCTTCCGGGCTGATGCTCACCCGGACCGCGTGAACCTTGGAGCTGGTGTTTACTGCACCGACGACGGCCAGTCCTGGCCCCTGGATGTCGTCAGCCGGGTTGAAGCCAAACTTCACAAGGACTCCAGCCCCAACAGGCACGATTATCTTCCAATTGAGGGAGATCGAGAATTCGTCCAATTAGCCCGAGATCTCATCTTCTTCTCTGGCGAAGATGCATCAGTGCTCTCTGACCCGAACCGTGATTCACGAATTGCTTCCGTACAGACCGTCTCGGGGACAGGCGCAAACCACATGGGCGCCCGCTTCGTCGCCGACCACGTCCGTCCGCAGCATGCATGGCTCCCGGACCCAACTTGGGCCAACCACCATACGATATGGGAGACTGTTGGCATTACCACTAAACTGTACCCGTACTACAAGGCGTCTGACTGCACCTTCGATTTCGACGCCATGATGCGGACCCTTGAGGCGTACGCCCAGCCGCGAGACGTCCTTGTTCTTCATACGTGCGCACACAACCCCACAGGCCTGGATCCGTCCAAGGAGCAATGGATGGCAATAGCAGATATTTGCCAGCGGAAACAATTACTGCCGTTCTTCGACACCGCCTACCAGGGATTCGCCTCGGGCAACCCGGTTCAAGATGTCTGGGCTATCCGTTACTTCTACCGACAGCAGCCTCGGCTTGAAATGCTCGTAGCACAGTCATTCTCCAAAAATTTTGGTCTGTACGGCCAACGAACCGGAGCCCTGCATCTCGTTCTTGGAGAGGTGTCAGCAGAGACGAGGTCAAACGCATTCCAGAGCCTACAGCACTTGCTGCGGTCCGAAATTTCAATGGCACCAAAGTATGGCTCAACGGTTGTTAAAACAGTGCTCAACTCCAAGGAACTCACAGCGGCGTGGATGGCCGACCTTCAAGTCATGAGCAGCCGCATAAGGAACATGCGGCACGCACTCTACGATGAGCTGATTCGCCTGGGAACACCAGGTACATGGAATCATATTATTGGTCAGGTAAGTCTGCAATCATACTCGGGCCTGTGACGATTGAAGCGAAGAGACCGAGCGAGTCCTGACCTTCTGACGCAGATTGGTATGTTCTCATACACTGGTCTCACCAAACAAGAAGTGACCCGTCTCCGAGTCCAATTCCACATTTACATGCTTGCATCGGGCCGCATTTCTATCTCTGGCTGTAAGATCTCAATGACATTTGACATTTGACTGGAGCTAAAGAAATCAAATCTAGTGAACACAAGGAACGTGCAATACGTTGCAAGGGCTATTCATGAAGTCAAAACTACCCCCGACCAATTTCTGAACTCGGATACTCCTAATGGAACAAATGGAATTACTGGAACTAATGGATTGACTGCGAAGAATGGACACTAATATATGCTACAACAAGTAGAACTTATAGCCTATATTCAGAATAGACTAGAAGATAGAACTAATTCAGAACCTTATATCCTAGAAGTTTAGCTAGCTAACCGCTTGTCTGGTCTTGTCCGTAACTTGTCCAAGTCTCTTTCTGGAACCTTGCGTCTACTTCAACGACAAGTTATGAGGTTATGCTAGTCGCTAAACAGAAATTAGGATGTGCAATCACCAAAACTTGAGAATGCCTCTCCACCAAGCCGGTCGTCCCCGCTTCAGCAATCAAGAGCCTTGGTGACAATTCCTGTATCGGATCTCATCCCGTCACCGACAGTGCAGATTTTTGCGTTTGGCACATGGGCGAGCGACGCTGCAGCGCTGTTGGCTGCAAGTTTTGTTTCCTGCATGTCAGCTGCTTTGCTGACAGGACACCATTTGCCCGCTAGCATTTCTGTTCTTCCCGAAATGAGCTGACCGCCGATATGCTCTGATACCCGAGGATATCCTGGCTTACTGCTACCCTCCATTTCCCAGGATGTTGAAGAACCTTGCAGCTCAAGTTATCCTGCTAATGTTCAATCTTTCACGAGTCATAACCAGTGGGTCCTTTCTCTTCAGTGAACGTGCGCAGAGAATGCCATGATTTGGCTGTAGCTATCTCATCTGTGGGAGGCGCCAATGCTTCAAGCCGTCAATTCGAGGCGACGACACCCTTGCGTCCTGCTCTTGGCATGTTTCGATCGGTGAAGTGCAAGACTACGCTATTGCTGAAATGCTCCTTGACCATTTTGTTATCGATCATGCGTCCAATACCAATCCGCATTTGCCGCACAGGGGCCGGACACGAAAGATTGTGCTGCTCCTAAAACCTGATCACAAGCAGGTTTGAGTCAATGCGAAATGGCGCCAGCAGCAAGAAAGCCGTGCTTAAAATTCCTTGGAAGCATTAGGGCTGAGTTAGGAAAATCAAGGCTCAATGAATTATCCAGAATTATCGACGCGCAACCTAAAATGACCTGTGCGGGTTGCAGTTTTCGGCGACAAAAGACAAATAACGCCTTTTCGCCATCAATTAATATTCTTCTGGCATTCTCTTCTTCCTGAACCGCTACAGAGAGCCCTACTTTCGTTGACATAGAGGTGCTAAAACTAACTCTAGGTAGACTCAAACGATGCACTTTTGAGCCCATATGTCTTTCTGATTACATCCGCAGCCCTTTCCGCAAACGCATACACAGTTTGTTGTGAATTGGCAGTGCTAATTAGAGGAATTGCGCTGGAATCCACGATACGTAGGTTTTGTATCCCACAGACCCGCAGCTGAGAGTCCACAACTCCACCTTTCTCCTGCGGAAGCATGGCACAGGATCCTCCTAGATGCCAAATGGAGATCGAGCTTTTCTTGGCGTATTTCTTTGCATCTTCAATATTGTTGAGCTGAGAAGCCGGGTCTCGGTAGACGAGAGGTTTTTTTAAGCACATTGTCAAGGGCTGCTGCATTGGCGACAGTCTGGATGTAGTGTAAGTGACGCCCAAAAACCTCGAGATCAATTGGATGAGAGAAGTAATTCGGGTCCACAATTGGAGCATCCGCTATATTCTTTGATCTAATATGGACGCTACCCCGTGATAGGGGCTCAGAAAGCAAAGCACCAATCGTTATCCACTTGCCATCTCGAGGCCCTTGAGGAGAGTCGGAATTCGGATCGACAGGAAGCACAGGCTGTCCAAGAAGGTAGACAGACAGATCGAAGGTTTATCGGAGCTCAAAAGAGTCTCAGAAGCGATGTCATAGTAGGCAAGTGCTCGAAGAGCAGCAGCATCCTTTTGCGGATAAGGGCAGTGCTTCACGAGAAACTCTTCCAAATCTTTGCGGTCATCGTCGGGCCGGTAGCCTAGCACTGGGAGGTATGTGTACGCGTTGATCCCCACAGATGTAAGAGCACCAGTCCTGTTGAGTGTATACTCCTTCATAGCTTGATTTATGGCATTGGGATCCTGTCGAACGAGATGATCAAGGGTCTCGATGTCGTCTCTGGTTTGAAAGCTGATACCGCAAATAATATGGTCTTGAAGATTCTCGCCGACACCAGGCAAATTTTGCACAAGATCAATTCCTAGACGACCAAGGACAGTAGCATTGCCAATGCCAGAAAGCTCCAGCAGCTTAGGTGACGGCAGAGCTCCCGCAGCAACAATTATCTCCTTGCGGGCAGAGGCAGTGAATGACTCTCCATTGACAACGTATTGGACTTCGGTGGCTTGCGTCGAGTCCTCTCCTTTCTAGAATTGTATCTTCTCCGCCGTAGCATTGGTAATTACCACTAGGTTTTCGCGATCTTTGATCCGGGCCATTTTCAGGCCGCCGCTTTCATCTCCTCCCTCCCACACGATGCACATCTTAACGTATTTGGAGGCCCTGTCAAAAATAGCCACTTCCTACCAAGCTATTAACTTGATGAAGATGCCTCCCAATTTCTTTTGTGTGGTGTTGGGAGGGGAAGGGGGGGGGGGGGG
>PXOD01000924.1:0-25877 GCA_003012165.1 Paramyrothecium roridum
CTTCATACGCTCACTCATTCCCGAATCCCAGGAGGACTGCAGCCTGGCTCGCTACCATATCCGCAGGCGATGGCGTATATATATCGTATACAGCAAGTTGGGCCGGGGAAGAAGCTCCATGCCAGCCACATTATAGGTCCAGGGGGGGAGGCGGGGGGGGGGGGGGGGCGCCTGTTGCCACTGGAAATTCTAACGTTGGACGGGCTGGGCTGG
Organism: Paramyrothecium roridum; assembly: GCA_003012165.1. Taxonomy (NCBI): domain Eukaryota; kingdom Fungi; phylum Ascomycota; class Sordariomycetes; order Hypocreales; family Stachybotryaceae; genus Paramyrothecium; species Paramyrothecium roridum. The sequence goes on from PXOD01000924.1 coordinate 214, forward strand.
CCGAGTACCGTCGTTGTGGCGGAAAGGAAAGAAAAAGAAGTGGGACTCGGGCAAACGTTTCCAAGTATCAGGCAGAAGAAGAAAAAGAAAAAGAAAAGGGAAAGGAAAAAAAAAAAATTGAATAAATAAATGTGCAGTGGCAGTGTCGAATATGACCTTACAAAACCAAAACCTGGTAAAGTCATGAAAGTATTTCATATTATCGATTTGTAGTATTTCCAGCGTGTCATTTGAGCTCCAAGTTGCAGTTCGCTGCAACGTTTGGTCCCTTTAGCGACTCAGTTACCGCCGGCGCGGTACCCGGGTTCGGCAGTGGTGCAGGAGAACAGGGGCCGCAAAACCACGAGCCGTTGCTAGCGTCCGAAGGTATGCGCCTGCTCTGGAATGACTTGCGAAGACCACCAGTATTACTGGGAAAGGAGTTTTTCATCCAAGCCCTGATGATAACCGCAGGTTGAATTTGGCATCTGGAGATTGATAGAGCTTCTTGACATCTTGTCGAAATACCAGTCTGTTGTCTGCTGAACGCTGTACAGGATGCTGCCCTTTCAGGTCTCCGTACCCTTGGTAAAGGGCGGCACCTGAACCCAGCGACCGGGTGGCGACAGTCGAGCAGCTTGTATCTGGACCGAAAGCGAGGCTACGTAGATTTCATGTCTCTCATATGCCAACCAGATAATCTATCGAGTATGTTATGCTATTGTTATTTTTGCTTGAAGTTGATTGAATTTTGTAAAAGAAGAGAGATAGATAGAGAGAGAGAAATTAAGAAATTGGGACGAGTTCTTGTTTTGGATCATTATCTTCGCAGTATGGCCCTCTGTCACCCTTCTTGAGGCCCCCCAAAGGTTGGAGGTAAGCAACCAAGGTACGGATAGTGGAGGCAGTGACAGGGACCTCTTGTTCAGGGGTATTTCCCGCTAGCGTTGCTGGTACGAGCAGAGGGCTCTCGTATTTGGATGGCTCTGACGTCGAACAAAACGGGGCTTCTCACGTTACAATGCATGAGGTCAAACGGAAAGCATGAAAGACAGTTGCGGTAAATGTCCAATTGGAGCTAGATTTGAAATCACGTCAAGATGCCTCGACTGCACAAAGTTACATCTCATATCTGCATTCGTTTGAGACTTGGGACAATAGTGACAGGCAAAAGCAAGACAAGAAACTGTAGGTAAGTCTGTAAAGCAAGGTACCTGGATCATGCAGCGATCGACTCGGGAACCCCCTCCCTTCTTGCAGCTGCCACCCCCAGCAGCAACAAATAGGAAGAAAGCTTGTCTGAGCGTGGGCAGCACTAATCAATTCACAGTAACTTTACAAGTAGGGTAGCAGCAGACAAAGGCTGTGCCTTGATGTCTGGTTGGCGTTGGCGGGGCACCAAGGCCTTGGAGGGGCTCAGCCAACGCCCAATCCAATCCGGGATGAGACGAGGAAGAGGAAGAGGAAGAGGAAGAGGGGCAGCGGTATGACGCCTCATCGCCAAAAACACGAAAAAAAAAGCAAAGGCTCTGTTCTATTCCTGGCGCACTGCTGCTTGTCCTTGTTCTGCTTGTTCTTATATAAGTAAGTACCAGCCCACTCCTTTTCCCGCAAAGCATCCCACGTACCTTAGCCTATATCATCCCATTTCCTTCATAAATATCCATACTCATCTTTGCTTAGCTCAAGGTACAACTCGAAGCTCCTACCTTACCTTGGCTTACCTTGCCTTACACTTGGGTACTCACCGCCCCTCCCCCCCCCGCCATGTAAGTCACCTCTCACTGCAGGCGTGGTGCGAAGCTACTTCAATCCACCTTACTTGCTACCTTAGCTTGGACAAGCTGATCTTCTCTCAAACCTCGCCAACACCGCCCCCTTTCATTCTCCTTGATTCTCTCCTCCTTCTTCTTCTTCTTCTCCTTCTCTTCTCTCAACCCTTTTGCTTGCCATTGACACAAGCCTCTGCTCACACAATCCACCACAGTTGTATACCCCCGCCACAGACACACAGCCCGCAATGGACAAGATCAAGCAGGCCCTCCACATCGGCTCCTCCAAGGACGCCCCTGTCGAACCCACCCCCGAGGCCGTCGCCGACCTCAAGGCCAAGTACGCCGAGGCTGGCCAGGACCAAGTCTTCACCTTCTGGGATTCCCTCAGCAGTTCCGACAAGGCCTCGCTCTTCAAGCAGCTCTCCGGCTTCGACCCCGCCCACATCAACCAGATCACTGATCGAGCCCTGAACCCTCCCAAGACCAGCGATGAGCCTGACACGCTCGAGCCGCTACCGGACTCCGCCCTCGCAAGCATCCTCGACTCCAACAAGGAAGACATCAACAAGTGGTATGAGTCCGGCCTCGACCTAATCGCCGCCAACCAGGTCGGCGTTGTCCTCATGGCCGGCGGCCAGGGCACCCGCCTGGGCAGCTCCGCCCCCAAGGGCTGCTTCGACATTGGCCTGCCCTCGCACAAGTCCCTCTTCCAGATCCAGGCCGAGCGAATCCGCCGGGTCCAGGACCTCGCCGCCAAGCGCAAGGGCGCTGACAAGGCCTCCGTTGTTGTCCCCTGGTACGTCATGACGAGTGGTCCTACCCGCGGGCCCACCGAGTCCTTCTTCGAGGAGAACAAGTACTTCGGCCTGAACAAGGAGAATGTCTTCATCTTCGAGCAGGGCGTCCTGCCGTGCATCTCCAACGACAACAAGATCCTGCTCGAGAGCAAGGGGAAGGTCGCCGTGGCCCCTGACGGCAACGGTGGCCTGTACCATGCCCTCATCCTCTCCGGTGTCGTCGATGACATGCGTAAGCGCGGCATCCAGCACATTCACGCCTACTGCGTCGACAACTGCCTGGTCAAGGTGGCCGACCCCGTCTTCCTCGGCTTCTCAGCCTCCCTCAAGGTCGACATTGCCACCAAGGTTGTCCGCAAGCGCAATGCCACCGAGTCCGTCGGCCTGATCCTGTCCAAGAACGGCAAGCCTGACGTTGTCGAATACTCCGAGATCGACAAGGCCACCGCCGAGGCCGAGGACCCCAAGCAGGCAGGCGTGCTCAAGTTCCGCGCTGCCAACATTGTCAACCACTACTACTCCTTCAGCTTCCTCGAGTCCATCCCCCAATGGGCCCACAAGCTGCCTCACCACATCGCCCGCAAGAAGATTCCCAGTGCCGATCTGTCCTCTGGCGAGACGGTCAAGCCCGAGAAGCCCAACGGCATCAAGCTCGAGCAGTTCGTCTTTGACGTTTTCCCCATGCTTCCCCTGGAGAAGTTTGCCTGCATGGAGGTTCGTCGCGAGGACGAATTCTCTCCCCTGAAGAATGCCAGTGGCACGGGTGAGGACGACCCAGACACCAGCAAGCGCGACATCATGGGCCAGGGTCAGCGTTGGGCTCAGGAGGCTGGTGCCATTATTGAAGCAGATGGCGGTGTTGAGGTTTCTCCTCTTATCAGCTACGTAAGTTCCATCCATGCCTACTTTGCGATGACGAATGCGCGTTCACAGATGCTAATCCTTGATTCAACAGGGTGGCGAAGGCCTCGAGTATCTGAAGGGCAAGACGATTACCGCGCCTGCAGTGCTCGAGTTGGAGTAAATACTCTTGAACTGGAAGTGTACGTATAAAATAATGAGACAATGAGATGTTGCCGGTTCTCGCCCAGCAGCTAGCGAAAGGATCATGGATTTGAGAAAAGGCTGTTAAGAATAGGACGGAAAAGGCCCACAAGAGGAAGGACAGAGAGACGGCGGCAAGCCGGGAGTGTTTGCAGAAATGATATATATCATGCACTTGTGTCGATAAATATAAGAGTAAAACTGTAAATTCCATGTTTGGTCTAATTATGAAAGAGTCTGGTATATTCAAATCCGAGACCGGTTCTATTTCGCCGGGTGGTTAGATGGAAAGAGAACTCGCAGGGCTTTCTATGGTGATGTATGGAGCTCATGCCTCACGCTCATCCGCACGCTCGTCGATCTCGCGCTCGGCAAGGTACTTCTCCGCCTCTAGAGCAGCCATGCAGCCAGTGCCTAATAGATGTTGTTAGCCCATGGATCTTCAGAGCAAGGGATTCCCGCAAGATTTGGAAGTCTACTTACCGGCACTGGTGATAGCCTGTCGGTAACGCTTGTCCTGCACGTCACCGGCGGCGAAGACACCTTCGATGTTGGTCAGGGTGGTGCCGGGCTTGGTAAGGATGTAGCCATCCGAGTCCATCTCGACCTGGCCCTTGACGAGGGCAGTGGCCGGGTCGTGGCCGACGGCGTAGAAGAGACCGTTGGCCTCAACAACCTCCTCCTTGCCCGAGGCGAGATCCTTGACGACGAGGTGGCTCATCAGGCCCTTGTCGTCACCGCGGACCTCGGTGGCGGCGCTGTTGAAGCGGACGGTGACCTTGGGGTGGGCGAGCAGACGGTTGGCCATGAGGCGGCTGGCGCGGAGCTGGTCGCGGCGGACGAGCACGGTGACGTGGCTGGCGTACTTTGTGAGGAAGGTGGCCTCCTCGGCGGCAGAGTCACCGCCGCCAATGACGTAGAGGGGCTTGTTGCGGAAGATGGGGACGGCGCCGTCGCACACGGCGCAGGCGGAGATGCCGTTCTGCCAGTACTTGTCCTCGCCGGGGATGTTGAGGCGGCGGGCGGAGGCGCCGGTGGCGATGATGACCGAGTCGGCCGTGTGCGTCTCGTCCGGGTTGAACTCGGTGGTGTACTTGAAGGGGCGGGCGGACAGGTCGAGGGTGGTGACGGTGTCGGTAACGATCTCGGTGCCGAAGCGCTCGGACTGGGCTCGCATGTTGTCCTGCAATGGGGGGAGAGAGGGGAAAGGGTGAGCTGGTGCCTCGGCGACTAACGGGGGAGGGCGCGCTGATTGTACGTACCATCAACTCTTGGCCCATGATGCCCTTGGGAAAGCCGGGGAAGTTCTCAACCTCGGTGGTAGTTGTCAATTGGCCACCGGCGGCGATACCGTTGGCCATGAAACCCTCGTACAAGACGGCTATCCAAACAGAGTCAGCATTGGCTTCTTGGGAATCCTACATGGCCCGACTGCATGTCTTCCGTGTCTGCTCTTCTTCGGGACATTGGGTAGTGGGGTGCAACTCACGCTTCAACTCGGCTCTGGCAAGGTAAACGGCCGCGGTATGGGCGGCAGGCCCAGAGCCGATGACTGTAGCACACAGACACGTCAGTTAAATTGGAGGGGAAAGGGGTGATTGACACGCGCAATGCTCGGAGGCGTTGCGCGCGCTCCAAGGGCTTCGTCGGTGGAAAAACTCACTGACGACCTGGCTGTGCATCTTGCGCACTCCTAGCTCAACCGGCGGAGTCCTGGTTTTCTGTAGTGTAGTTGCAGCAGCAGCAATCGATAGCCCAACGCCCGAGCGAAGCGAACGACGGAAACCTGAAGCGAACAGCTTGGCGACTTTTTGGGGGGGTGAGAGAATGGAGAGGGAGTAAGTAAGTTGTTTTGTAAAAAAAAGAGTGCCTCGGGTGACTTGAGGCGATCGCGGGGTATATATTTTTATTGGAGGGGCGGTTCGGCGTTGGGCTGGCTGTGCTGTGCTGCAGGCGCGGACAAATCTGTAAGAGATGACAGGGGGAGGGGCGATTGACGGGATGGTCTAAAAACGGGGAATCAGCAACTAGGTCAGGCCAAGCCCAAGGCACGAGGCGAAAACGCAGAGGATGCTAGGCTAGCACCGCACTGCGCTGCAGCAACTTACTGAGAGGGAGAGAGAGAGGGTCGCTTCGCTGCGGCGTGATTGGGCTACCGATTTCTAAGCTGCGGTTCTGGTTCCTGGTTTGGTTCGTGGAAGCCGATTTGGTCGAGCGTGGAATTTTTTTTTCCCCCTTCTTCTTCTTCGCTAAACTACCTTAGGCCGGATCGTCCCTAGGGGTCCATCCATCTGCCTGCGCCGCCTGACTAATCGATCGGCCATCACATCATCTTGCCGAACGTCCGAGGTATCTACGTTAAGATAGCAAATGGACATGGACATGGCTGCGGCTAGAAACAAGATGGACAATGTTCAACGTGCATCGATCAAATCATTTGATTTTTGCTCCAATCGAACCTCGAGACAATCACATACTTCTCAAAATATGGCTTTACAGAAACAATAATTCAAGCTCACGTCCCTTGAGATTAAACCATTATTCAATCGCGTGGCTGGCTTTTTGCATTCAACGCTGTCTATCTTCGCTTTCATCTCGCTTTCCGAACCGTGCCCCCAGCCCTCCAATGTCTCTTTTGAAGAACTTTCCAAAGTTCCGTAGATTCTCGTTTATGGTGGCCTTTTCCAGTCCGCTCGGCGCCCCGGCCGTGCCGGTCCCGATGTCTCGCGCCGCGCTCAGCAGCTTCTCCCCCAAGAAGCCGGCATCGAACCGTGTCGCCGACGCACTGCCTAGAGCAGCGGTGGGGTTCATGGAGCCGATGCTGCTGCCGCTGCCGATGCTGGCACTCGTCATAAGCGGCGACAGCAAGGGCGAGTTCTGCACGAGCTTCTCGTTCGTGCTGCCGTCGCGGTGGATGCCAAAGAGCTCAATCAGATGAGCATGGTCTTGCTTCCGCACGCCCTTGAGTTCCAATATCTTTTTAAAGTTCGTGTCTGAACGGTCGCCGATATGAATGAGGTAGGCCTGCACTAGGCCCTCCGGTGGTGACGAGCGAACCTGCAGCGTCTTCAGGAGCGGGTCCATCCGGTTCATGCTCTGCTCGACCCGCCTGACAAAGCCGGAGGGAGGTGCTTGCTGGCCCGATGATGGGTTGTGATAGGATAGCAGATTGAGAAATGCCTTTGTGAGTGCGTATTTATCAACAAGCATCTGCGACGCGTTAGCAACCATTGAGTCCTGTCCACTCTGCGCTCAAGCTTACCTGCTGGGCGCCGACCTCTGATATGGGTCGGCACTGCACAATGTTGTTGATGTAGCCCGTTGCCAGATGGTCAACAAGGTTGTCACAGAAAGCTCTCGCGTACTGCTGCTTCGACACCATGCCTAATATCTCCTCCGTCTTGTTGTTGACACGCGTGAGCAGCTCTCCCACGTACGAGCTCTGGTCGCCGGCACTATCCATGGTGCTCCAGTTCGTGTTGCGCATTTCCCGCCATGTGGCTTCGCAATCAACCTCCACAACACGTACAAGCGCCAATACAGCAGCACTTGCTACGCCTAGGAATGCGTCAGACTGCGAGGAAAGGTCCACCTTTGGTATCAGCTCGCTATCAATGCGCTTCTTGATACTCTCCTCGAGCTGGTTGGTGTTGGTGTGCCAAAAGTCGGCAGTGTTGAGGACCAGGACCGCATCCTGTATAGACGGACCCTGCTGCCCGCTAGCTTGCAGCACCGGCAACAAGACCTGCTGGGCATATTCATCCAGGTATTTTGCCAATGTCTTTGACAGGTCAAGAAGCCGCTCGCTCGTGGATAGCTTGGCGCATTGGGAAAGAGTGAGCTTGTAGAAATGGAAAAGCTCAATGGCGGAGGGAATGACAGCCTGAGGCGAGAACTCCTCGTCCGGAGCTATCAACGGCTGGTTGCGGTACTTGGGTATAATAGCACCAAGCTGCTTGTCTTGGGATTCTACCCACAAACTCAGATACGGTTCGAAGGCGACGGAGATTAAGCCGTTGAAAGTCTGCGATCCCACCTCAGCTGAGCTGAGCGTGTCGATGCTGGCCCTCGGCTCGTTCGAAAAACGCTTTTCCAAGCTCTGCTCAAAGTCAAGTGTCTCCTGCAGTGAGCTCAGCAGCAGGTTGACATCGAGCTTGTTGCCATCGGCGCGCCTCATGCTCCTCTCCAGTATGCCCTTGAAGTCGTCGCGCGTGCCGTCGCAGAAGGCTACGGCGAGCATCTCATTGGCTCGCCAGTGCGATGGGAAGATGACGGCATGCTCATCCTCATGCGTCTTCATCATTCGCTTGAACCAAGCGTACCTCCGCCCAATGTTGTCCAAGTTGCCGGCCTCGTCGTTGCCGCGGAAGACCTGCCGGTACTCCCTGAGCTGCGTGTTGATGTACCAACTCATCAGCCTGGACTTGGCCGTCTCCCCGAGCGCGTCTATGACGAGGCAGGCTTCCACGAGCACGCCTCTGCGCCCCACGACTTCGCCTTTCGTAAAAGCCATCTCGAAATCCTCGCAAACCTGCTCCAGCAGTTCTCGCTGCAACTCCGACACGCCTCGGCTCAATGTTGCAATCTGCTCGATACTTCTGTAGCTGTTGAAGTGCTTCATCAACTGGATGACGGCCTGGAGGAGCCCAGCGCACTCTCGATATTGTCGTGTCTTCGCCAATGCCGTCAATTGCTCGTACGCCGTCGTCAACATCTGGAGCCGCTTCAGCACCGTCATGCTGACGGTCAGGTTCCTCTTCGTGCCGTCCAACCGCTTGATCTCGGCCGTCATCGACGTGATGTTCTGCTCCGTATCGACGGCGCGCGAGCGTACGGTCTCTATTTTTCGGAAGACCTGCGCCAGCTCCGCCTGGGCAGACTGCATCCGCTCTAAGCTGGAGTCGGGCTGGTAGGCTTGGGCCGTCTCCAGCTCGTTAATCTCGGTGTACAACGCATCGTGGTGGGTCGTGAGCGTCGTCGAGACTCGGTCTATCGAGGCCAGGGCGGACGGGTGTGAGAAGAGCAGGTTCAAGTTGTCAATGGGATCGTAATCGACTGATGGCATGAGTGGTCAGTTGGGCTGTTCGTTCGCCGCAAGGGGAGCAATGCCGCGAACCTGCATCCAGAGACGACGGCTCCGGCAGACTTCCATTCATTGTAACACGGCGACCGCCACAACCTCCACCAGTAGACAGATAAGGGAAAGCACTACGGCTAGACGCAGTCCCTGGTGCAATGCAGACAAGGTCGATGCTACATGAGGCTCAATTGCGGTGATGCGCCGGACGTAGGTTCATTGCGATAAGATAGCAGTACGTGGCATCCGAGTCAAGCTCGAGGTAGGGGTACAGCTTTGCTAAGCCGCAAAGCACACGCTAATCTGGGCCCACAGCGACAGCACTACGCTGTGCTTGGTCTTGCTTGGGGTTTTAGTCTAAATTGGTCCCGTAACCTAATAAGACGATCACCATGGAGCCCTCTTATTACTTCTGCAAAAGCAGCATCAACCCGCCAAGGGATATTTCGGTGTTTCTAAGATATATGGAGAAGCTATAATAAAAAAAAAACATGGCTGGGCCCAGCGCAATCAGAAACACTTGGTCAATTGGTTAAAATGCAAAAAGGTATCTCGCACTAAATACAGGAAGATAAGCAAGGCTAAGCCTCGGGTTGATGTATCATAAGTAATCATATACAATGTCGAAATGAAGACATTTTGGGTGCTTGGCATGCATCAGCACCAACAGCTCCAATATTCTGAGTTTTTCACACAACCTGATCTTCAACGCAGTCAAGCAGCAACACCTTCCAACCCTCTAGATCTGGAACAAACTGCCGCCGTTGCTGGTATCAACGTCCACCCAGCCTCGTACGGTGGCCTCGTCAAGGCTAGCGTCAAAACCAACGTCGTCAGGGATGCGCTTGATGGAAACCTTGCCAGAGGTCTCATCAAAGATGGTGGCAACCTTGATGTACTGGTCGACGGGACGCTCGAAGTAGTCCGAGCTGCCAGCGCCAGGGCTAAGGTGGAAGGTACTCTTGCACTTGGTGTCACCGGACGCGAGCACCTCGTAGATATCGGCCTCACCGCATCCAGTCGTCCAACAGCTGCATTCGCCGTACTGCATCGAGCGAGGAATGCGGGCGTTGAGCAGCCAAATGGCCGGCATGTCGCCGTTGAAGCCACGGTCGCCGTCCAACGGCATCTTGAACTTGAACAGGAAAATCTTGCTTCCTCCAGCGAAGCCCTCTGTGAAAGTCCAGGTTAGATTCTGCTGCAGCGCGGAAGACATACTGCAACTTACTGTACGCAACGTCATTGGCACGAGTGAAACCGCAGCTTCCATCACATTTCTCCCCGCTGAAGATGGAAAACTCCTTGTTGGAGGGGATGTAGACGTCGTTCAGCCTTTGGGGTGAGTCGGAGCCGCCATTGCCCTCGGCGTTCAGGTAAGACAAGGAGTTGCCCCACGTCCTAAAGGTTTGGTTAGTATATACTATGCTCTAGGTGTATAGAAGCCGGCTTACATGTCGAAGATGCCAGAGCCCTCGCCACCGTAGTTTCCAAGGAAGACAAGGTTCTCAGCCGCTTGCTGTTCGGCATGGTAGTAGGAGACACGGCTCCAAGCACCGCCGGAACCAGATCCAGAGCCAGAGCCAGAGCCAGACTCTGGTGCTGGAACGGGCTCATGGACAGGGTTTGCGACAACCGGAGCAGGGTCTGCAGGCTGTGGTTGCTGCTCAACTGGTGCCGGCGGCGGAGGAGGAGGAGGGGGAGGTGGGGGAGGAGGAGGTGGTGGTGCTGCCTCTTGAGTAGGTGCCGCTGGCCCATGCCAATCGTTGATCCACGAAACGACTTGGCCGTCGATGGTGGCTGTAACCCACTCCTCACGCTTCTTCTTCCTCTGGTTGTGAAAGTGGCTGTGGCCGTGTCGTCTGGCGTGAACATGAGCAGACGAGTGGGCGGGTTCATCGCGCTTCTTGGTCCCCCCGAGGTTGTAGACAGCAAAGGCCTTCAGTTCGATGGGTCCTCGGATGTGGACAGACAGCTAAACTGTGTTAGTACTGACGGCCCGGAGGATGCTTCAAGGAGAGTTGAGTTGTGTTGAGGCTGGGATTTCTTACATCTTCGCCGAGGGCACCAAAAGGACCGTTGAATGACTTTTCAGCCTTGTTGCACTCTCCGCCAGCCCCCATGAGGGTAACATCTTGGTACGTTCCCTGCCCCTTGAAGCCCTCGTAGACGATCTGGTTGACAGCGCCGCAGAACCAGTTTCCACCCTCCTCGTAGGCCTGGCCAGTACACTGTCGCTCTGCAGCGACAAGGCCGGCCAAGGCAAGAACAGCGAACGTAGCTTGCCTCATTTTTGATCGATCAGTCGAACTGTGCGATGGGGGTTACACTTGAATGAAAGCAAAGACGTCCAAAAGGGACTTGAAGAAAAAGGAGAGTATAAAGCAAATCGCCTCAAAGATTTCAGATATGTAAAGGAATGAAAGGAGTAGCACGCTACTCTGCCACGGCTTCGCCAAGCAAAACAAAGCCGCCAAAGGAGATTGAAGAAATGAGCCAAACTCTTGGACTTTCGAAGGGGACCGGGTGGCAGTGCCCGCGGGGGGGTTATAAGCTGCGTCGATCTGGGGTTTGAATTACCCCTAGCCTTGCGAGAAACTCGCTCAACCTATCAATGGACAGGGGCGCATGCTCCATAAGCGCACGCTTCCGAATGAAAGGAGCTTGGCCTTTGCTTGGTATTCGGTGACAAGGCCTTGGCTTCATTCAGACCGTGAGGCCCGGGCACCTCTTGGCAATCGAGGTTGGCCCTTCCTTGTCAGGCCCCCAAAGGCACACATGTTCGGACGGCCCGGAACCGTGCAGCGCAGCGCAGATGGATGAGCGAGATCAATCCCTCCGAGCCATGGGGGCAGTCTTACACAAGGGTCCGCACGTCGAGAGGGTGCCAACATCCATGGCTAAGGCGTGGTGGATGCCCATCAACATGGCCACGATTGGTTTCATGGGCCGGCGGGCTGGGCAGGGGGCTAAAACACTCCCACCGTCGATGGTCGACGTCGTGCTAAGATTGGCTGAGATGAAGTGGTCGTCGCCGAGAGGATCCAATCTGACTTGTTGCTATATTTGAGAAGATCCGGCGCGTTGCGCTGCAGCTAATGGGGCAGCTAAGCCTATAGAGGAACGGAATCCCGGTTAAGGGTGCAGGCATGTTGTATCCCAAGATTACTGCGTTGGTCAGCTTTGGCCTTTGAGAGGGCGACAGCAGCGACAACCCGCGGTGAAGAAGCGGGACCTGACTCGATGGAGCTCGTTGGCGATCTGTCCGTAAGTTGATGGAGGTTTCCGTGAGTATCGTCGGTAGAATCCCGAATCTCGGGGACTGTAGTTGAAAGCGGGTACCTTAAACTGAGGTCGGTCCCTTAGCGTTCGGCTGCCCGTGTAAGACAATGCAGTGCAGGGAGGTATGTACCTTATGTGCAACGTGAGGGCTCACTTGTTCCTGCAGCAGCCCTCCTTCCACTTCCGGTTTAGCCGATTTCTATCAATTGATTTAACCTTTGTCCCTTTTTCTCGAAACGCGGTTTCAGATGATCCTCTCGCAATAACCACAGCGGCAACAGGGAGCAATGCACAACACGTCTATCGACATCGGACTAGGCTTAAAACTATATTATATCATGTTTTTTTCGGATCAATGCGACATGTCTTCTTCGCTCATTCCCGAGACCGCGCCTATCCTCACTGGGTGATTTGACAATATGGTTGGCTGAATCGTGCCCATGGTTGGCTGTGTCACACCGGAAGTTTATGAACTGCCAAATTGGCCAATGATTTCATCCAATTCGGCATGTAGGAGTCCGTCATTTCCCGGAACTATGACGTCCTATTATCTTGTGCTGTAAAGCTTAGGATCTATAGACATCAAATCCTCCAATTCTGGCCCATAGCTTGGACCCCTTGCTCACAGACGCATCCGAATAGACACCAACAGGCTTGCCGTTCATAGGGTATTATTTCATGCTCCTCCTATTATAGCTCAACTAATCGTCAAGGCCGGCCCACTCGTCATCATCGGCCGCATCCTCGTGCTTCTCCAATCGCCTCTTCTTGTTACCCTCTATAGCCCCGCGCTTGTTATGCTCTTTTCGCCTTTCGTACCCGCTCACCGATGTGATCTTGGCTTTGCTTCCGCTTCTGCGTGCTTCTACACCACGCTCCTTGAGCATTTTCCTGTCCGCCTTATTCACGTTCGGAAGGGCATCCAGCAGCCACTTCTTGATGCTAGCCTCGTCTCCTGTCTTGCCAGCTTGCCTATCGCTCGCGGCAATGACGTTGGCCACTGTCTTCACGAAAGGAATGTCCTCCTTAGTGTAAAAGGTAACTGCCACACCGCCCTCTCTGCCAGCACGTCCCGTGCGCCCTGCGCGATGCACGTATGCGGCGCTCGAGCCAGGCACATCGTAGTTGACCACGCCATTGACACCGGCAAAATCCACACCGCGTGCCAGGACGTCGGTTGTGATCAAGACCCAAATCTCTCCTGCACGGAATCTGCGCATGATTGAAGCGCGCGCGGTATCCGGCAGTCCACTGTGGAGAGCTGCGATTCGGTCCGAGCCGCCCGCTTCAAGCGGAATGTCGTACTTCAACTCTTCATATAGAGCTGTAGCTCGCTCAATTGTCTGGGTAAAGACAAGGAAAGGCGGCCGCAGTGGTGGGCCTGAATCAATTCTCGAGGTAGGATGCAGTAATTGGCGAAGCGCCAGGAGTTTTCCCTGCTCGCTCGCTGTGTATGTGAGCTTGTGCGTAACGTTGGGAACGGCCGTGTCCTTCAAGCCGACCACTAGCCTCACCAATGGCTTAGGAGTAATTCCTAGCGACTCGCTGCGTGCCTCCAACTTCTCAGTCACCAGAGGCTCAATATTGGAGCCCATGGTGGCAGACCACATCGATAATCGTAGATCGGCGTTCGTACAAGCTGACCAGAGCCCGAGAGTCTGTTCACGGAACAAAGGGTCGAGCAGTACATCTGCCTCATCCAGTACGAGATCTCGTACCCTTGGCAGCACCCTTTGTATGCCGGACGGCCCAGACGTGAGATAGTTCAGTAGCAGCAACGGGGTTGTAACCAAGATATCGGCCTTGACGGGCGCCTTTGGCTTCTGATTTGGTTTTGGCTTTTCATCATCTCCTTCCTCGTCTGACGAATCTTCTCCGTCATTTTCTTCGTCCGAACTGTCATCGGCTACTTCCTGCTGTTCAGCTGCTGGTGCCATGCCTTTCTTCATGCCAACAATCTTGAGTCCAGTCCCATCCAGAAGCTTGCGGCCCTCGTGGGTGATCTGAAAGACGAGTTCTCGAGTGGGGGCCACAATCACGGCTTCGAGCTCGTGGATGTCTTGCAAACCCTCCTTGGCCCTCCGCCGCATGATGCGGTTGATCGCTGGGATCAGAAAGCTCACGGTTTTGCCGCTGCCGGTTGGCGCAACGGCAATGAAGTCCAAGTCACCCTTCAAACCATCCTCCTCCGTGAAGGCCAGGTCCGGTCGCAGGAGCAGTGGCAAGCTGCCAAGCTGAACCTCGGTAGGTATGCGGTATCCTTCCTTGACCAAGTTCTCGGAGACTTGGCGAGATATCCCGTATGTGCTTCGAAGCTCGCCGAAAGACTCGAGCGGTTGAGGGAACAGCTGAGGTTGCTTGCCATCCTTCTTCGTCTCGGTCGTTGCTTTCTGCTTCTTCTTCGACTTCTTGACTTTGGAGGTATCTTCCTTCTTAGATAGAAGCGAGATCTTCAGGCGGTGGGAACGTAACAGCTGGCGGCACTCTTCCTCGCTCAATCTCTTGACAGGCGCATTGACCGGGCTAGGCTCCCTCTCGGCCCTCGTTGGCTTTGATTCCTCCACGGTCCGCTCGACCTTGGGGGCGAAGAAGTCCACTTCGGGAAGCTCCTCTACTAGCTGAGAACGTTCTTCAGCGTCGCCTCTGGCACGCTTCCTCTTCTGGCCGCGCACTTCGTCATGGAAGAGCTGCGGGTTCGTCTTGGTGCCAGCCGATGGCAATTTCGTTACATCGTTGCTTGAGAGCGACGTCTTCTTTGTGGACTTTTTCGTGCCGCGCGAGAGAACTTTGAGGATATCCATGGCGGGTAGTGGCACGCTCTCAGCCGTGGTTCGTGGGCTGGAAAACAGGTGATGGCTTGAGGTGCACGCCGGCTCTAGTCGAGGAAAATAGAAATTTTGTGGACGATAAGATAGCAAGGTCGAAAACATACAGGAGGGTGGTGGGGTGTGGACCATGGCGGGAGCTAACTCAGGCACCTGTACCGAATACTGTGGAGCGGCCTCGACCATCATCAGCTTACAGGACATTCAAGTGCTCCAATGCCCTTTCCAGTAGCCAGTTGCAGGTCAATCTACCTTCAATGAAATTGAAATGTCAAATCTAATTTGTTTACAGGTAATGTATGTATGCCCGCCCATACACATCATATGGTTGAAACTTGATCGATCGTCAATAGTTTATCTGTTTAGCTCTCAATCAACGTGCGCTGCAAAGCAGTATCTTGTTTACCCAAAACGCCCAGCAATGCAAACAAGGTGTTTGGAATTGCATCCAGAATTCCACTATAACTCATCATCCAACTCGCACTCCCTCCCATCTCCGTAGAGAATCTCGCACACTCCAGCCAGGGGTATGTCCATAACCGCATCCGTCCCCTCGTTCCAGATTTCCCGCCAGCGCAGCCTTCCGGCGGCGTCGACCTTCCTCTCCCCGCGCGCGAGCCCGCCGACGCCGCGGATCCTGCCCTTGCTATCGACGACGGCCAGCTTGCCCGCGCCGTCGACGAGGGTCTCGACACTGTGCAGCGGGATCGTCAACCGCTCCGTGTTGTACGTCGCCAGCGCCACGTAGATGTACACCACCGTCATGACCAGGAACGCCGGGACCGCCAGCGCCCACCATCGGTCGGGGTAGTAGTCGATGCCCAGCGCGTGCAGGAACGGGGACGGCAGGTAGCTCCAGAGTAGGTAGATGAGGAATGAGAAGCTGCTGAACAGGTACAGCACAAAGCCGTAGTACTCGTACGTCGGGACCTGTGGAGCTGCCCGCGCGACGGGAATAGCATTATCGTCGTCGGAAGCATCTGGTGTCGTCGGTCGTGAAGGGCGCAGCAGCGAGGTCAGGGATGGCGATGGCGGCAGCGGTGTCGGTGGTCGGCCGTAGAACGGAGGAGCAAAGTAGTTTTGCGATAGTGGCCGTGGAGGAGAGTCCTGTCCCGATGAATGCGAGGACTGGTTATCAGAGAGATAGTCTCCGTCGTCGTCGGACGAGCCCGACATGGCGAGCACAAAGCTCTGCGAAAGGAGCGATGGTTTTGGGGGTTTGTCAATCGCAAAGTTGAGTCTCTAAGGTAAAGAGCTGGTATTCGATAGCTGGTGTACGTACCATTCGTGGGGGTGGGTCAGGTACACGGTACACTTGATGCACGTTCTCCTTCCAGGAACGGCACATTCATATAAGGTAAGGTAGGCAGGTTGTCAGTGTCTCCAATAGGTTTGTGTTGAAACTGATAAAATCTGGCCGGGGAGACTTCCGTAAAATCTCTCCGGCCTCTCATTACATTATATACCAGACTCACGCTACGCTTTGCGTTATACAAAATGTACATCTCCCCCTCGTCTTCGCCCGTCAATGGGACACTTGTAGTCCCTTCCTGTCATCCCTTCCTCTTGCTTCTCTTGCAGCGCATCCAGACAGCTTTGATGATATATATGGCGACATGCCAATACGACAAGCGGTCCCAACTGTTGGTCTTTTCTCTGTGTTCCAGCTTCCTGCTCGTCGGCTGTTGTCGTTGGTTGTGGATCGAGGCTCTTGCCTTTGCCCTTCCCATCTGGTTCCACAGCGCTCCCTGGCGTCCGTTCTGCCGCCTCGAATCTTTTCTTCTCCCTCTTGTTTGCTTCTTCAAGAGCTTGCTTATCTTCCCACGCTTCGAAGACAGCGCTTCCAGCCACACCAGGACCCCATACCCGACGAGAACATGCTTCACATGTTGAGCCTCGAGGTCTCCATCCTCGTTGCCTCAATTCAACTGCTTCCCTGACATTTACGAAGAGGGTTCGTTCTAAAAGACGATTCGAGAGGCGTAGAATCGACTCTTCGTATGCATAGGCCGAGAATATAGACGCAAGAACTCCCCGTAGATCCGCCAAGCTGGGCGAAGAAGCCGCAGCGCGGGTGAGGAATGCTCGTAAGATCCTCAGGAAAGACACGTTTGACCTTGCATTCGCTATAACTCTCGACCCTGGTTGCGCAGTGGATTGACTCGATGTTGATGTCAGCAACGATGTGAATGTATGCTGCACAAGGGACCGAAGAAGCGCCACTAGACGTTCCCCATCGAGTACGTCAGAACCAAATTCTTGCACGGCGGTGTCAATCGTTGGAGCGAGACGACGAGTGGTCTGCACGCAGGCATCTATGAGATCCAGCCACAGCGCTTCATCTGCAGACAGCTTTTCACCATTGGCCTCCTGCCTTTTCTGGACGACGTTAACACGCCTTGACGTCTTTGTCTGTCCTTGACAAAGCCAGATGCCCACGTGGACATACTTTTGCAGGCTCTGTAACAGCTCCTCGGCAGTCGCCTCAAGATCCAATGAGTTGTCGTCCTGGGCCGTCTCGTCACTTTGCATGAGCCCTTGCATAGCAGACTCGAGCGTGCCAAGGTGCCTGATCAAGCGGGTCATTGCCTCCTGGATTTGACCTTCTCGAGCCATGAGCATCACCGCTGCGTCAATAACGCCTGTCTCTTCCATGGTTGGAAGTAATTTGTCCAGACGTAGGTTCGTTGACTGAACTGTCTCGACATAGTCGGGCACATGTGGTCGATTGAATTTGCACATAAGTTCAACATAGCGTTCGATGAGGTCTCTATCGGCACCATGCTGTCCATCTACAAGTGGCTCTTCGGGTTCCAATAATTCTTTGAGATATTCATACTGCAGTTGCGGATCATCAGTGGCAGCGTCAAGTATGTGTAGGTGAGTTGTTTTTTTTTGCAATGCAAGAGTGGTTGCCGTCTTTTGGGGGCTCAACTCAAGGAGGTCGCGAGCATGCTCTTCAATCACGTTTTGCACCTCCTGCATCTGCCGATTGCCCAACCCACTTTGAGGCCGTAGACACTCGGCAATGCAATCAAAAACAAGCTCCTGGTCCTCGGGATCTTCAAAATGAGTCTCGATGAGTTTACCAAATTGCTTGTCGACTTTGTAAATGCGCTTCAGTATCCGGAAGAAACCGGCCTTCTTGAATAAAGGCATGAAGGTGGACATGTCTGAAGGGTGGTACACTGACAACAGGTATTCAGCGCTCAGCTGGGCATCTTCGGCAATTTCCGGGCCCGGATAGTTGCAGAGGCCTGCAAGGACTCTCGATAGTACTGAGCCAGAAAACAACAAGTATTGCGGGAACTTCGGCAAATTCCGGGCAATGAACATGTCGAGATAAATGATGTCCTCGTTCGTAAAGTCGTTCGGGTTCATCACGTCTAGTAGAATTGACAAGACGTACTGACGATTGATTGTCATGCCAAAAATCTGTTCCTCGGGTAAATCCATCCTAGAAGGGCTCTGCAATGGTCTATCCGGGGAATCATTGAGGAACGGATCTTCAAAAGCCTCATTCAACGCGCTCAAGAAGCTTTGCGCGTCGAATTGGAGTACTAAGCGCAGGTAAGGGAAAGCTGGCTGGGTCTCCTCGCCAGGCCTCACCAAAAACTCTCGACCGCTACCTTTGGGCCATTCTATCGTCTTGCCGGAGAACAAGAACCAGTAAAGCTCTGCCTTGGCAGCAATAGCGGTATCTTCATCCATCGGCTCTTCGTTTGGGTAGACACGCCCCGTCAAGGTATAGGACAGATAGGGAAAAACCTTGACCGCGTTGACTGTGTAATAATCCTCGACCATAGCACCTACCGTGGAGTTGCCGTTGGTCACAGCAGGATCCACCAGAAGGCTGAGAAGATCGATCATTGGCGTAACGTAGTCTTTCAGAGCGTGATTCCAGACGTACGTCAGGGCATCATACAAGTTGTGTTGCTTGCATAGGAGGGTGATTTGATCAATGTCCAGGGTCGCCGTCTCCATGAAACAGATCATCTCCTCAAGTCTGTCCGCCCATCCCCTGGTTACATAATGATTTACCAAGTCTTTCACAATGGTCGGAGGAATGATAGTGATGTCTTTCGCCAAGATACGAGGCTCGAGGGTTTCGAGGAAAATGCCGCCCGCATCTGCCTCTTCGTACCATTCATACATGTCTTCAAAGAGATAATCAGTGTCGTCAAGGCTTTCGCAGGCGGCGAAACAAGTTTCGGCTAGCTGCCTCAAATGAGCATTGTCCACATGTGCTGGGTTCTTCTGTCTTTGGCTGAAAGCGTATTTCAGCGAGGCGCTCATGATCTCCATGATTTTATCCCGAACCATGGTGTGTCGCAGGTTGGCGTCCTCTGGTAGCCCAACAGTAAGTTTGTCGGCGTCGCCCGTATAATAGGATGTCGCCAATTGGATCGCTCCGATGTAATCGCCATGCTCCATCATTGCAATCAATCGATCTGCCCAATTCGATAACGTCCCAATAGACACCTCACTGAAACCAAGGAGGAATATCCGTCCTTTATATGCTTTGAAGCTCATGGAGAAGGCGTCAGCCACTACCCCATGCATAGAATCATCTTCTTCATCGTGATGCTCCACCAGTGTATGTAATTGTTTTGAGAAAAGATCCGCGTGGTAAACATGCTTCTGCAACAAGTCGAACGCCTCTGTCATGCGCATCGTACGATCTTCCAATACGATGAGCCTTTGGCTTATGGTAAGAACGGTCAAAACTGAGCGGCTCAGCCACTGCACGGCAACAATGGCCTCCTCGCACGTCCACCTGCTTCGCGCCTTGAACTTCAACGATGATGGTTGGTCTTTGTCTTCGCCGGGTATTTCGTCAACGTCAAGGACGGTCAAAACATTCGACCAGCAATAAGCCAGCTTGACTTTGGAAATATCACTGCCAGAATGAGCGTCGGGGACCTTGAGCCTGACCGCTGGAAACCAAGCCAGGCAACCCGTCATAGCGCTATGGGCTGGGACATCCTTTGGTCGGGCAGACTTGTGCTGTGTTTGGGCCACGGGTGTGGTTGACACTATTACGAGTAGGTACGGTGTTAGCATCGCTGTTAACCCCATTGTGTCAGTTGCACGCTCAACATTTCCCAGCGGCAACGGTCCGAAAGCAAGCACTGTGCTCGGCTTAAGCGGTTTTCCTGCCGGCATAGGTGCGTTAGGATAGCGTCCAAGTATCCTGGTTGTCTTGACGGTCCTTCCCAAGGCACCTGTCCCCCGTGTTGCCAAATGTGAGAATGCCATGCCTTGATTATTTGCAGACACAAGGGCAGTGTGTCGCGTTCCTAAGAAGCCTATGTGCGCAACTGAAGCGTTTGGCGCATGGCCATCCGCTGTTCGATTCCGCATTTGTGCGTCGTCGAGGGCAGGAATTGTGAGAAAAGGCCTGGAAGCTCGGGATGTGTCCCAAGTGAAAATATTACCATTCGCGTGACCGCCAGCGATTGTGGTATGATCCGCCGAGACAGCTATAGCGGTAATAGGTCCAGACTCGACAGCTATAAGAGATCAGTTCAAGACCCAGGTTTTCTGGTTGGATTTGTGATTTACCTTTGGTGCCGGGTCCTATTATCATCTTCATGGTTTGATTGTAGTCAAACACCAGAATGATGCCTTTCGACGTCCCCATCACAATCGACGCCGTGACCGCTAGACACGTCGGCGAGCCAAAGTTGCGGCGTCCGGCTTCGGAAAAGATCTGTCCATTGAGCTTCTTCAAGCGAGTCCAGCGCACCACCTCCCAGGGGGGTGAGGACGTGTCTGTGTCGGTCTGGTCGAGGAGGAAGTTCGAAGCGAGGGACGCATTGCGGCTGTGGCTGTGTAGGAAGGCGGGCGAAGAGGCGCGAGGCGTGCCGGGCCCGGAGGAGGATATCCGCGAGACGAAACGTCGGTCAAACGGCCGGAAGGATGGCGTAGGGCTGCTCAAGCCGGGGCGTGTAGCCATGGACGGGAGGACGCTGCTTCCAGGCGAAGATATCATGGAACCCTGAAGGGAGTTAGCTAAAGGCTTTCCAAATCTTCCATGGACGCACCTGGACCGAAGGAGAGTCGTCGGGGCCAGACATGAGTGAGTCAATTGGGCTCACAGCCCTCCGAGGGAGAGCATCAACCGAGTCAGCATCTACGCTGCTGACCTCTGAACCGGTCTCATGTTGATCCCGAATTATCTCGCGATATCGATTGCCCAAGAGCCCGTTGTTCAGCTCCGTTGGTGCGCTGCGATCCGGCGTCTCCTGCCCCGCCAGCTCGGTATCATCGGCGGCATCGTCGTTGTCGTGGGCATTGTCGCCGGTGGTAGGGACGTCAATTACATCCTCGTGGTCGGAAGCTTGGTCTCCGGGAGGAGACAGTTCTGGTTCGTCGGCCATTGCGCCGCGGCTTCCATCACTCCGCTAGCAACTGTTTTACCGTGAGAAGCTCATTACAAGGATCGGCTGCGAGCTATGCGTAAGAGGTGTGGATGAGCAGGTGGATGTTGGTACTAGCTGCCTAGTGAGCGTGCTGAGCAGGGGGGTCCAAGAGTGCCCTTGCTGGCGGTCACTCTTCTTTGCGAATCTCGACGCAAAACCGCGAGAAGCTACTTCGTATACGTCAGCCTCTTCGGTATCATTTACTCTGGCGAGACTTTGAATTCGACCTTATCGCAATCCTACATGCCTCGACTGTTGCCTCAATGGTGAGAGGCGCAGCTGCCACGGCCCGAGGATTGTCCGGGACAAGCTCGAGGCTGGAGCATCCCTGTCCTAGGTGACGTCGCACGAGAGTGGGCGTGTCGGAATCCACTAAGTTAATCTCCACGGGATGTTCGTAGCTTATCGTGGACTGCATTCCATTCTTTACACACCACAATGTCTTCAATCGGACCTCAACTTCCTGCACACCTCTCGAAGCGCAAGCGAACACCTGACGATGACGACGACAACACTGCGTCCCCGGCGCCCAAGCAATCCCGCAGCGACGTAGCGTCGTCGCGAAACGGAGACGAGATCGACCTCGATGAATCAGACAATGATTTCGGACCAAGCGCTCCCTGCGGTTCAGGCCCTGGCACCAAAGGCTCCGCTGGACCGTCCCTACCACAGAGAAATGGAGATGAGATAGACCTTGAAGATTCAGGAAGCGATAGCCCTAGCGGGATCGGGCCTGCTGCGCCGCCAGCCTCTAAGCCTGTCGCAAACCCATCAGTTGGGCCCAATATCGGCCCTTCACTCCCGACCGATGACGCCGACGGATCTTCTTCCGACTCTGAGGACGACTACGGGCCTTCTCTCCCCAACGCATCCAATGCGCCCAAGCGACCGCTGGGTCCCTCGCTTCCCCCGGTAGAGTCTGCGCCCCAGCGCGACTCTTGGATGCTCGCGCCGCCGACCGCGTCGGCCTACTCAGAGCGCGATCCTACGCGCATCCGCGCCCGCAAGTTCGCGTCCAACCCGAGCGGCAGGCCCGCAGCAGGCGGCGGCGGCGTTTCTTCCATATGGACCGAGACGCCGGAGGAGAAGCTACGACGGCTCCAGGATAGCGTGCTCGGGCGCTCTGGACCAGCTGACGAATCTGCCGATTCCTCAGAGAAGCGCAAGTCAAAGGAGGAAGAGGAGCGGGATCGGAGGATCGCAGCAAATATCGAGGCTCAACGAGGAAGTAGTCTCTACGACGAACATCAAAAGCGGAAGAAGAAGAGTGGGGATCCGGGAGAAGAAGAAGATGACCCCAGCAAACGAGGATTTGATAGGGAAAAGGACATGGCACTTGGTGGTCAAATCGGCAATGCGCAGAGGCGCGAGCTAATGAGTAAAGCGGCAAATTTTGGAGGCCGCTTCTCTAAAGGCTCATTTCTTTGATATTTTGATACCAGGACTACATGTAGCGAGCCGCATTATAGGAGTGACGAATGCATCACAAGATCAGGTGCAACGTTGCTCCATGGTCACATAACTATTCATTGATGACCTCGCTAGGGAAGATGCTAAATAACGACCCAACTCCGCCGCTCCGAAAAAAGGGTAAAACAATTCATTCCCGCGCTGGAACTCAATCTTCCAGTCGCATGCAGCAACTATCCTCTCGTCTTACATAACTCCCATCAACGCGTAAAAGATCTTATGCTCCTTCAAAATATGAGCAACGAGGGCAGCGCCAAGCGCAATGCATGGAGCTTCGCCGTGAACGACACCGGTGCGTAGGTCAGTCTGACCAATGAACCAACTGTGCCGCCCGAGCCCCGAGATAATATCGAAAGATACAAGACGGTGTTCATGCAGAACACGGGGGCATCGCAGGATATGATACCGAGTCATGTATGACCCATAAAGTAGGTGGCAGATGCAGCCTGTTGCAGAGAGGATGAAAGAGCGAATCAATATGGCCAAAATAGTGAAGCATATAAATGTCCACTTCGAAAATGACAAATCATGTACAAAGACACGATCAGCAAAGCCTAACTCCTTTGAGCACATTCTCGCGAGGCTTTACTGGGCCGTGACTGCGGGCGCAGGCACGGCAGGAGTAGCGGCAGCCGCTGGACGAACACCGGCCTCAAGTTGTGAGGGTGTAGCTGCGGCATCCTGGGTCTGAGGCTGATCATTGTTGCGACGACCAAATCGGAAAGCCCTTCGGAAGGACGTGAGCAATCCGCTATCCGTATTGGTATCTTGAGCTGGTGCGACGGGTGACGCGGCATCACCTTGGTTGGTGGTTGCGGCAGCATTATCTTGTTGGGAAGTATCAGTCCGTCTTGGATCGTTTCTTCGAGGCTGTTGCGAGTCTCCTTGCCTACGTCTCCGAGAAGCGGCGCGTCGGCGCGAAGAGCTGCTAGTACCATCAATGGCACGCATCCACGCGGCTGCGAAACCTTGAGATCCTCGCTGTGTTTCCTGAGCAGCGGCGTTGGCAGCCGCAGGATCCGTTTCTGGGTTAGGTCGAGGCTTGGGAGTATAGTAGTCCGCTTTGCAAAGAGGACAGCACGCACGGCGGCTGGTTAACCATGGGTCAACACACCCGGCGTGGAAGGCGTGTCCACAGGTCAGACCACGAACATCATCATCATCCTCGAGTGAGTCGATGCAGATAGCGCAGGTGTCACCAGGAGTTGTCAAGAGCTCAGGAGGAAGAGCGGCGTTGATATGTTCATCATCGTCGTCGTCGTCTTCGCTCCTTGCACGCTCCGGCTCCTGGGGTCGTACTGGTTGGGCAGAGCTCGATGTCTGACCAGGATCGACAGGCTTATCTGACTCAACAATCTTCTTCTTCTCCGTAACATCAGCGGCGTCGGCTCCCGATGCAACAGGAATAGTAGGTTCAGCGGCCGCGGCAGTCGCGACGGTCGGAGGAGGCTGATCGATGGATTTGCGGTCCTTGGCAGCCAAATCGGCGGCGATACCTTCAGCGTCACGTATGCTGTTGGCTCGACTTGGAGGTACCGACACTCCACCCGCAGTCGGCAGACCCTCTCTGGCACGTTCCGAAACCCAGCTCTTGTACTTCATCATAGGAAACTTCTCATTGACCTCATCCATCGTCATCAACTTCTTTTCTCGGCGTCGGCGGTGGGGTCGAGGCATGTTTTCAAGAGTGATGGGCTCGCCGTCCTCGTTAAGCATGCGCGCACGATTGCGAGCGTTGTACCGGAAACAGTACTTTACGCCAACGATGATCCTGAACTTTGTTAGAATCAAGGGTCTAATCGGATAGTAACGGTCATGCACGAGCAAAGTCTCTGCATAGCCGAAGATTAAAAGTCTCACCATAGATTCGTAAAGACAACGCCGAAACCCAGGGCCACAAAGAACAGCAACGGCGAGTTGCCGCCGCCAGGATCACGGTTCGGTTGTTGCGGCGGTTGTCCAGTGCCGCTCGAGGGCTGAGCGCTTGGTGAACTGGAGGCGGAGGACTCTTGGCGGGCGGCGACGGTAGCCCGGACGACGAGATGGGCGACGTCACCGACGACTTCCTGGAACGCAGCCATATTGAAGCAGTGCGATGCCTTTGTGAATGATCAATCCCGCCTCTATTTGCGTCGAGGTTGACTTAGGCGTGTTTGGCGATGATGCCGCCACAGCCCGAACCTGCTCGCCAAAACCCTGCAGACGGATTCGCCGGGGCAAGATGGACTACTGCCACCAGGACATCCAGCGGGAGTGGACGGTGGATTATCCCAAATGGCTCAACTCGATAAATCTCGGATACCTTTTCTCTGACGGAAGGGCGCGAGAGAAAAGAATAGGTCCGAGACGGTTGACGGGACGTCGCAGTCTCGAGAGGTGAGGTCGAGGAGGGTTTGGGATTGGGGGAGTGTGTGAGAGAGGGAAAGATGGAGATGGCTGACGAGAGTAGTGGAGAGATCAAGAGGGACGACGGGACCGCAACCTGCAAATGGAAGGACAAGGGGCAGTAAAGATGTGGTGCAGTTGGCACTGTGTGGGCGTGGAGAG
The DNA here is from genome assembly GCA_003012165.1 of Paramyrothecium roridum. Lineage (NCBI taxonomy): Eukaryota > Fungi > Ascomycota > Sordariomycetes > Hypocreales > Stachybotryaceae > Paramyrothecium > Paramyrothecium roridum. The sequence goes on from PXOD01000924.1 coordinate 25,432, forward strand.
CGGAGGCGGGCTGTGTGGCGGATAAAAGAAGAAGGAAAGGTGGTAGCGTAACGAACAGGGAGAGCGAAAAGGTGGGCCGGCCAGACAACACAGGCGGCAACTTGTACTGTATGGAGGCTGGCTGGCGGTGGGGGGGAAAGAGAGCAAGCCCGCGCTGGGTGGGTGTCGCCTGGCCCGCTCAGGGTGCGCTTTTTGGTTGTCTTGGGCGTGTGTTCAGCTGCTTAGTGGGCGGGCCAGCAGATGCTAAGCCCGCGGCACGGCCAGGCGATTGGCTACTGCGCGGGAAGAGGGGGGTGCGCTAGGGGACGCTGTTGGCTTTTTATGAGATGAAGAGGTACTTTGGCGATGCTGCGCGTTCTCCTATTGCTGGCTGGTACCCGGGCCCAGGTCTTCCCGGGATTCGATACGTGCTTATTGAAGATGAGAAAAAGTATAAGGAAGGGGAA
>PXOD01000927.1:0-62328 GCA_003012165.1 Paramyrothecium roridum
AAAAAAAAAAAAAAACAGCAGCAGCAAGCTACAGGAGTCGGGCAGTGTCGTAAACTTGTCTCTGTTTATGGTTGGTAGATCCAAAGATACGGCAAAGGCGACAATCATGTTGGCATCACAAGACAAGCTTATGCGCAAAGACGCATCCATAGAGGTCAAAGAAAGTGGAATCTTGCAAGATCACCCGGGATTTGAGATTGGCCACTGTCCGCTAATGGCTGAGTTCGACAACCTCCGGCCGCTAGGTAGTCTTGAGATCAAGAGCGATACCACGTTTTCCGGCCCCAAGATGATGCAACTTGGCATCTTTCCCGAAGCCACAACACACTCAGGTAGACCGACTTTAATGTTCGCGTCCCCAGTTGAGGGTAAAAGGACTATGTATGCGACGGCTGGTGGGGTGATCTCTTTCGAAGGGCAGCTCATGATTCTCACCATCAACCATTTCCTTCCTGGGGAAATATCAGCTGGCAAATTGTTCCCTCAGAGCCATCACAGCTCAAATTCAGGTGATGGCAGCGAATGCGAAATAACTGGATTGGAAGATAACGACGATATTGGCGACATTGAGGGTTTCGTAAGAGTAACGAGTCATGTCAGTCGGAACCCAGCGCCCTACATGAACGTTCCTGATGTACCAGATGTGTTGGGCATGGACACGCCTTATTCTTGTCATGATCAATTTACCAATGACCGAGGCCACGCGCCCCGGGCATCCTCAGAGGCCTTCACACGGGGTGCGGCTACAGCAGCACCAGAGTCCACTGAAGGAACACCAATATCGTTTTCGTTACCTGTTGGAGAAGTGATTATATCATCACGAACATTGGACTACAGCCTGATCCGCCTTCATCCCGAGGCTACTCAATTCAAAGATGAGGTGCCAGTCATGTTGGACCACAAACTATCGTTTGTGGGGACAATGGCTCAGGAGACCCAAATATTTGTGCGGACAACAAGCTCCGGGTTGATCACTGGATTGCTCTCCGGCTCTTCGATCTGCTCTCGCTTGCCCCATTCACTTGTCTTTCAAGAAGTATTCAAAGCTGTATTGGAAAAGCCCTTGGCTGCGGGGGATTGCGGAAGCTGGGTCTGGGATCGCCGATCTAGAAAGCTTCTTGGACATATTGTCGCTGGCGCCACTGAGAGCGCTGTGGCGTTGATTGTGCCTGCTCGTGGTGTGTTCAAAGATATTCTCACTGTTCTTCTGGGTACCACTTTAGGGCCCGATCACAACGCTGAGACTCCAGGTTCTGCAAGGCCCCATGATCCTCCCACTTCCAGCTCTCACCTGAGGGATCTGTTTTAGCTCCAATCAAGTTCCGCGAGTACTCAAGATACTCCTGGTGCGTACCATCCATAATCGTTCTTAAATTGATGGCGGTGTCAAAACCAAAGAGGACTTTCCAGTCCTGCTCACAGGTCATACACCGATGCAGCGCCAGACGAGTCCACCACAATGTCTACCGACCAACATTTCTATCTTGAAGAGGCTCAAAGGAGTCAAGAACGACCCTAAAATCCTTCACCGCAAACATTGGAAGCAGAAGCAAATGAGCGAAACGAGTAACCGTCAATAGGTTTCGTGCTTACTTACGCGGAACAACTTGGTAACAGAACTGAACCGCTTCATTAGCACTCAAACAAACCAAGCAAAGGAACTCAGTTGCCTCAATCTGGATACGGAAAGTCATTTCAGTGTTTCTCTTACAAATGCCGAGGATGATCCCTGAGGAGAATAGAGCGAGGAGGCCAGCGGGTTATTGTTAGGTCACATTCAGGATTGTGTGCGATTTGGTACGCAAATTGGCCACGTCTTTAGCTTAGGATTGATAATGCAGTATGACCAACTGAAATCTTTGGATTTTGGGACAAAATAGAGAACAAAACTTGTACAAATATGAGTCCTAGCACTGATTCGAATGCATCTCCGGCGTGCATTAGGCGTGCATTATTGTGCACGCCCCGGTGTTTCGGCATTCCTCTAAGGACGATCGACTTTCGCGTCAACCGGAACGGCAACGATTTGGAAACTCTAGAACCCGCCTCGGCATCTGCAAGTTGGCTATCGCGCTGTATTTCAATGGACGACGGGTCGATGAGGCATATTGTTCATTTCAGTCGACAGCGCTGATCAGCCGTTGGCCAAGCCATTCTAGCCAATTCGGCTTGAAAGTGCCCTCAATATCATGACTCATTATCATGCAGGCCAGCATGAGTTTCGCTGAAACGATATTCAGGAACATGTCAATGGCCCACAGGGAGTTTCTTCTGGTGCTCCGCAGCGGCGCCAAAAGGATGAAAAACATCCCACAGAAAACAAGCATAAAGACGGTGACATCAAAACTCTTTCCTCCAGACAACCACTTCCATGCGAAAGGATGGTATTCGTTCGGCAAAAGAGCTAGGAAGCAGCTTGGAAAGTATTCAACGACCCAAGAACTGATATGTGACAGCCAGTTTCTTTTCAGATCCTGTGGCTCTTGTTCTCTCATCTGGTGCACCACCTAAAGCGCCGCCCTCTTTGGTATCGTTTTGTGGCTCTCTCTGTCGTCGCTGGCTTCACTCAAAGTACCTGCGCTTGATCCAGGTCAACATTCGGGTGCCTTCTCCCGTGATGCCTCTCACCACGAGGTAAGCAACAAAGATGGAGCACGAGTAAAACTCTGCTGGTAGGAACGAAATTTAACAACGAGCAGAGTAAGATATATACGCAACAACAAGTGCCGCAACGACGAGCCAAGAAGAAATCGCAGCTTGGGGCCGGCTGTTCAATTCAAAAGCTCAGCTAGCCTAAGCAACTCCGCTGGGTCGAGCTTATCTGGCTGTATGCAATGAGACAGCATAACTAGCAATTGGCATGACAGGACTTCTTACACAAAACCAAAGTATGGCTTTGGTGTGCCACGGTATCAACATGACACAGATCTTGATAATGGTGATGATGATCGCCAGTACGCTGACCATGTCCATGATGAGTGGCAAGGAATGTTGACTTCTCATGTTAAGATGAGGCCGCAGAGGCGCCGCGCTCGGTGGCCCGCTTGGCTCTTGGCCCATGTTCTGGGGCGGTTTTACTTTGTCTGCTAGGTCTTGCATCCTTAAACGCGCTCTCGAAGGTGGTGGAACAGAGGCAACGTGGGGCCGTTCCTCGTTTTAGACCGGGGCGAACATCTCAATACCTGTTGGCTGTTCTGAGCTGCGGGTCTTCATCCAGTGCGCATCGGATCGCAGAAGCAATATGGCACCGACACCATGCCGGAACCACGACCCCGGACTTCGTGCCCCTCGCGAAGTGAACCACACGTAGAGAAGCAGCAACATTACAATCATGGCCTCGGTAGCGGCGGTCACAGAATTCAGCCTCCAGAAGAAGAACACGACTTGGCCGAAGAGGGTCTGTGGCTGTGGAAAAAGCAAGCTGCCATAGGGTTGCGCCAGCAGGCAGAGGTCCAGCGTAAGCAACATGCCAGAGGTTTGCAGGTGTGAATGTATGAACATCGGCTGTAGCTGAAGGTTTTTGTTCGGACCTTACCAATTTGTTTACGTTAGTTGACGACATTGTAGTGCTGAGAGCATTTGCATGTTTCTGAATGGAATGGCTTGAAGCACGACGTGGAGCTGGATAAGTATCTTAGACATCAATGATATTAGTCCGCAGTGGCTAAGAAAAGCCGAGGACGAGGCTGACTTCTAGGCTTTTTGACGTCACAAGGACCAACTTGTATCTTTTTATTAGGAACGATTTGAGGCTGAGTCGACGTATTCGTATTCCACCTCAGGAAATCCACTCATTGGGAGGATAATCTGCCGATGCAGGGCACTGTCGCTTTTGTCAGGGTTAAGTTTATTAGGGTAGTTTGACATGAGTTCAATTCCAGTGAATCCATCACTCACTACAGCGTCTCACCGCAAGGTCACAATGAGGGGGTCTTCCAATGAAGTGCATGCCGAACACCGCACTGGGATCCAACATGCATAATCGAAATTAATCATATATCAGTGATTTGTGAGATCCACAATAACAAATGTGATAGGTAAGCCAGGCGCTTGCGGATAACCCAAGGTCCAGGGGAAGGACAAGGTTAGCTTCATCCATGGGTCTATTTGCATACAAGCCAGGGGTAAGGAAGAGACCCTACGGTTTGGGCTTAGGCCTTGTTAGGTAATGCAGTCGGACCAGCCGGAACTTAAATATAAGTGGTGCATTATCGCACTAGTAGGTGCCGCTTATTGTGCCTGTAATTAGTATAACGATGGTGGAAAGTCTTGAGATTATGCTGAACGTTTCGTAATCTACGGATCTCGTGTAAGCGGAACGGAATCATCTATTTACAAACCGCCTTCTCCACAAATTCAAATTTGACCTTGTACCCTGGATTAGTCTTGAGTTCCGTTCGGCCGACCAGGCCCGTATAGCGAGCCTTCACAAGTGTCTCGCTAAAGGAGAGGCCAATTAAGGGCCTTGTTTACTGTTAACCCTTACTACATTCTGACTGACTTTGGGCTACGGTATTATACCTAGACTACAGAGTACCTTCCTTTGCTCTTCCTTGGCCACTGAAGTTGGGGTATCGGATGTATGGAAGAAGCTTAGCCTCGGCGAGACGCGTGTCTAAACGGGCTTCATCCGGTTCCGCCATCCGATATCTTCTGAGATGTCCATTCTTCGCTACACCGCAGACGAATATGCCATCGCTGAAATGGAGTCACTGCCGTGCAAGAAGGTAGGACCAAAACAGTCTTTAGCTCTCGTGGATAATTGCCGCCCGCAGCAAGGCGCCTCGGGGTACCCAAGCTTGGGCACCAAGCGGAAACGACGGCCCCGCGCCCCCGTGGCGTGTGACACTTGCTGGGCCCGCAAGGTCAAGGTCCGCTCTGGATTTCTCCTCTGCTCGCTTGAAATTGGGCATCTAATCTTGGTATGTGTGTTGCCAGTGCGACAGTATTCTGCCATGTTCGAACTGCACCAGTCAGTAGCCCGTTCTGTTCAGCCCGCTACACCCCTCAGAGTTCGGGGTTACTAACATCATGTCCAGACCACAGATTTTCATGTTCGTTTCAGCATCAACAATCCCTTGTTATCCTACGGTAGGTGGTCTGGCAGGCTTCTTCTACAACTACGGATGGCGAGTGCTTACAACTTCTCTCTATGCTATAGACTCAGAGTTGCAGAAACCCCCATCCCTTCTGTCACCGACCAGAGATTCTGTCTCTCAGGCCATCCGACTCCTTCAGCGAGTGTCGTTGTGCATGAAAAAGAGCAGCTCCTGCGCAAGGCGAGTCACGACAACTCCACCAGGCCTCCCACCCAGTGTTCGGAGGGCCTCGGCCATACCATTGAGTACACAGAAGGCAACGAGTTTTACGGTTCCACAGAGACTTTCTATTTCCTTGCACGACTGCACTCTCAAGCCAAGAACGGTGGGCAACCTCACAGCATCCGCAACGACTACCAGCCACGGCTGCATGAACAAGATGTCGACGATATCTTAGTGGTCAACTTTCTCCATAGCTCTGACTACAGCGTGCGACCGGGCGCCAACGATATTATAAGCCACTGATTGTGTCTTTCCCAAAATGGTGACGCGGTCGAGGATGGGGCCGATGCGCATCTCAACATTTCTTATGGAATGGAGCTTGAGCGTGAATGCCTGCGGCTGTATCTCACTATCCTACTCAATTTGAGAACCCCAGTGAGTTGAAGATGGTCTGAGCCAAAAGCACCCCAGACTCTAAAGATTTGAGGTTGGGGCATGCAAGCAAGTGCTGGTCAGGCCGCACAAGTAGCGCACCCCCTTCCAACAAATTCGCTTCCTCTTCAAACAGTCTTTGATGCTCACTGCTAACAAACGTGAAATCGTGGCCCACGATGCGGAATTGCAAGTGTGAATCAAGCCAGCCGAGGGCGAGTTTACACTCCTTGAACCGCTCTGTCCACGCTGGGTCTGAAGATGCAATGAGAGTGAAACCTAATGGCGAGATGAGATCTAAGATCGAGTGCTGGCGAGCGACAATTTCTTTTGTCGAGAATTCCGACACGTACGATGTGTCAACAGGCGGAATGCGGTCCTTCAGGTGGGGACTCAGCTTAATCCACGCATGTGGCAGCCTGGCTCCCATTTTGAACTTGGGCGTGTAGTGCGAAGCATGGAAGGGAGGACGTTTATCGCCGTACACATAGCCAATGTGTATCTCGAGCTGCATTTGACATTAGAGATGAGCAAGGCGATTTCGCAAGCTGTCATTACGCTGAGGAGTAGCGAAATGCACGAAAGGGTGAAGGGGAAAGGGGACAAATCTCACATTATCGAAATGCTCCCTCTGCGCCTCGACCTTCCTTGCTATCAGCTCCTTCTTACTCGGGTCATGGATAGCCTCGAACATTTTTTCTCGGGCCTTCTCAACGTCTGTGATCCCAGCCGTACCCAAGACCTTGAGAAATGAGAAGATGTTCTTCTCGTTCTTGATGCTCTGTGCCGTGTTAACCAGGGCGATCTGACGCCTCTCTTCGCAGTATGAGTCTAGTATGCTAGGGTTCGCCCATCCTTGATGGGCAGCTGCAATCTTCCACGCGAGGTTGTGGGCATCAGCGAGTCCCGGATTGAGACCGAGACTACTGGCGGGCGGGAACGAGTGAGCAGCATCTCCGACGCTACCACCAGTACGCGCCTATGGTGTTAGTGTGTCTCGCCGAGGGGCCAACTCGCCGAGGGGCCAACTATATAGTGAAAAGCAAATAGACACACTCACAGGAACACACGTCCTCGTCTGTATTCCTTGGCAACCTTCCGACTCAGGACCCAGGGTCTATAACTCAGTATTTCCACGGGAATGTCCTGCCCAATGGCGGCGACGACCATCTCGCGTGCAAGTTGCTCGGTCCATGATTCTGCTGGGCTTTTCTCCGACTTGAGAGGAAAATAAAATCGTTAGTCAACTATGCCATCACTCTTCGTCAAACTCACGTACATCAAAGTTGCTTATCAGGACCTGATTTCCCCTGAGGTCGTAGGCGATAATAAAACCGGAACAAGCAGGATCGAGAATCCAGTGGAGCATGCCGGCCGGCTCTTTCACTACAGGATTAAGATCGGCCTTGAAGTGAATAGTCATCATTGTTTCGTCTGAGCGTCGTTAAGGTAATAGGCCAATGCGTTCAGAGTGCAAGGAACTTACATCCATCCTCGCCTTCATTCTCAATCCCAAGGAACTCACGGACCTGGCTCTGTGCTCCGTCGCAGGCGATAACATATTTTGATCTTATCTCCCAGCTTGCTCCCGTATTGCGATCTTGGACAGTGGTAAAAACGTCACTATCCTCATCATCTTGACGGCAGGACAGGAAAGCAACTCCCTTCTTGATCTCGACATTAGGGTTGGTCGCAAGCTCTGCGGCTATGAATTCCTCGAATTCCGGCTGTGGGATGTTGTGAATCATCTGCAAGCAATTTATCAGTTTCCCCTGGTCATCAAGTAATATTCCTCAGTTAGGAAACCAGCCTCAGGAGTATGCTCTAGCACTTCTTTATCCATCCGCTCATAGGGCAAGCAGCCTATTCTCTCCCCAGCCAAGCTGATCAAGACGTTGACCCAGTACGCCTTCACTCTCTGTGTGCCGCGAGACCTAATGGCCTTTGTGTTGAGGCCGTATTGTCTACATATTTCGAGGCTTCGTGGGCTGAGTCCGTGCGCTTTCGGAGCGGCCAGCCTTACCGGATACTTTTCGATCAAGAGGCAATTTACTATTAAGTTGTGAGACTCATAGAATTCTGCCTCTCCAGACAAGCTATTTTACTTTCCATACCTCCATGAAAAGAAAGCAGAAAGGCCATTAGAAGGCCAGTAGGACCGCCTCCAACGACCAGTACTGTGGCCGTTAACGGTCTAGTTTCTTCGGTCATAGCGCTGATTGTGTATTCTTCGTCGTCAATTGCTTTTTACCCAGGCTGAAATCAACTGACATTTTCCATCGGTCTCGTTCCCCGGTCATTTCTTATTTCCTAAGGAGTTGATGGCGTGCTCGGGGGTTCGTCGACACAGCCAATGGGGCGCGCATATTCGGAAAAGCCGATTCCATGGCTGGCGGCAATAGGGGTAGCTCATAGCATTTGTGGGCTCTGCACCGTTACCATGCGTCAATGGACGGGTCCATGTGACCATGTTAATTCCATCCTGCCTTGCAATTCGGCGAGGAGTCGGTGGCTGCAAGCTACAAAACAGGCTTGGTTGAGCGAGTGGGAAAAGATCGGTACCAGGGCGGGGACTCCAAGGATTGTGGTAGGAGCTCAACTGGAGCATGCGACGGATAGTCATTAAATGGTGTACATGCAACTTGTGAGCCACTGCACTACCTAAGGGGTCGAGCCAAGGTTGTATGTGATGCAGGGGACCGTACCCCTACTCAGTCTTCGATTACAACCTTTTAGGAAAATACTCAAGGGCCTGTAGGGTGTGCTTTGATAAGTGCCTCGGGATATGGTATTTGTTCCTGCGGAATCCGGTTTCCGTTTCTCTATGAGTCACTACTGGTGGCATTTAACATTCAAAGCGATGAGACCGAGAGAAGTTGCACAGACCTGTGTTTGGTGGTATGGACTATATTTGTTCAATTGATACGCTCAAGCAACGCAAGGTTATGTCCACATCGGCGTGTAGGCTCTCCGCCGGAAGAGCTCTTGCAGACTGTAAGCGCCTCGGGTGACCCAAACATGCATGTAGTCCCAGAACTCAGGTCACAACTCAGGTCTACCAAGTACTGTCGCGATTTAATACCTCCTCCACAGTTACGACCCTCTCCCAGGTCCTATCATCTAAAGAGCGTAACCGTGTTGGATAGGCGAGGGATACGAGTCACCCAAAATCCGCGCCCTAGACGAACGGCATATGGAAACCAGTCCGCCGATCCGATGAATGACTGAGTGCACACGGATTGGCAGTCTACCGCTACTTGTAAGAGGGATCTGGTAAACGAGGTTACGTGTAAGCGTCTGCGGAACGACATCATCGAAGTGGGAGATCGTGACGAGGCCCAATAACCAGCTCTTCTGCGCTGGGCAGGACCATACCTGATTCGACGTGGTCGCATGGTACTACAACCAAAATCCCTATAAATACGATCTGGGTCGGTTCAACGCCATGGTAAGCATCAGTTTCGATCACCCCGACCCGAGCATCTTTCCAGTCCTCAACTGTCCCAGGAATAAGCGTGCCCTCCCCAAGTGAGATCAATGACAATCGGGATGATGGAGTCAAGCAATAAAGCGATTCTGTGCAATTCAATGGACCTGACGATATCCATGGTCTTGTTCTCGCACCGCAACGTAAGTGGTGGACGGAAAAAGCCCATGGTAACCAGGGCACAGACGCCGACGAAGGTGGTGTTGATGTCATACATTCAACGCCAGCCGTAGCTGGAAATTTGAGCGAAGAGGGCATACACTTGCCTCAATGAAGCCAGTAAGGTCTAGGTCTTACGTTGATCACCAGTTTTATTTCTGGTCGGTGGGCCTCAGGAAACCTTGCAAGCTAAACGCGTTCGCAGAGCCCCACGATCAAGGATTGTGCGGGATCTAGTCTAGCTTCGGCCAGGGTCAACTAGGGATCGTCACTCTCCACTTCGTCAGTACGCACTCATACGCGGATTGTAACAGATCATTATCTCTTGGACCGGGGAGGCTATCTCCTGGTTAGCTTGACAAGGAAGGGCCCCACGGTAGTCCCTGGAACGCAATCTGCCGGTGCCTTTGCCGAAGCGAACCGGAAGACCGACCCACTTGCCGAAGGAACTGATGCTATTGGTTGTCTTGAGGATAAACCTCGAGTCTACACGTTTTTAGATCAATGGGGGTTTCGAGGTGGAAATCTTCGCCTAGCATTCTCAAGAACATTGCTGACGGTCATTGGACATTGGAGATTGACGGCCTTATAGCTGCAATGACTGGCAATTGAGCATCAAATACTCTCGTCGACACTCTCAAGATCTGTCCAAATTCGTATTTTGTAAAGAATACTTGGAAGTTGCAGCAATTATCGAGGTGCTGCTCTTGTCATTGCTCGACTCATATTGCTCCAGGATGAGTCTACAAACGAGCAGGCTTCAGTCCTATTATAGGGCGGTCACAAATCCGCAAAAGGTTTGTTCCTGCATTCACCTTTGCTGCCTTCTTTCTCGTTGACTTCCTCCACGACCCTAAGTTTCACCACCTTTGAACCTAGTGCCGTACCTTGCACGAGTGACAGCCCTTCTGAAGGATGGCAGAACTGTCTTTGAGAAAGATGTTCCCGGGGGCAAGTATAAGTTAGTAGGCGAATGCTACGTTTACGGGATTATGGATGGTGAGGCCTGGTCCAATGATGGCTCCGAGGATGACTCGGTGCTGTAGATCGTATGAGGGTGTTCCATAGCATCAAACCAGTGTCGCCTGCCAACACCTCTCTATGATGTTCCCTTACCGCAGTGCATCTAAAATTCCTTTAAAGTTTATCCCTTAATAACATCCCAGAATAAAAAAATAACCGCAAGATCTGACTAGAAATCCAATAAATCGATGCTTTCGAATGAGAAGTGGTTAGAATTGCGAGAGCATGAACTACTAAACGCCTCAATGCATGTTTTTAGAGGTAAATTCAAGTTCGACGACATTATAGGCCCATCGTTTATTGAAACTCCTGTTCCTGTTTTTGGAGGCTGTTGCTATGTCGTGCTCGTGTATACACTTCACAGGCAAGGTAGAGCAACAAATTCTAGATGTCATTTCTAATAAAAGTCGGGATCTGGCTACACAAAAGAAGAGATGGCGGCTACGTGCAGAGGAATTGACTTGCCACAGAGTAGATGCAGACCAGATGCTTTTGGCCTTTGCATCCCGATCAGACTCTGACAGATAGCCTATAAGGTCTCTTTCGTAGCGCGCAAAATACATGTAAACTTCTCTATTGTGTTAAATGTCTTGCCCATCACGAATGGTGAATATACGGTTTTGACATGCTCAAAGCCACATTGCTCGAACAAGTTAAGCCAATCCTGTAAGCTCTTGTAGTTTTGGACATTCGGCATGCAGGCTTTCCCTCCGAAGACCATATCATAGAGAATATGTACCGTGTCTAGGAAATCAGATATTTCTTCTTTGCCTGTCAGTAAGTTATGTTCTCGAATCACGAGATATCCATTCGGCCTCAAAGCAGAGTGGATGGCCCGAAGAAGAGCGGGGGGATCCTCGGAATGATGGAGCACCATGGAGAGAATAGCTAGGTCCTGGCTATCTGGCTTGATAGTCGCGGGCAGTAAGTTATGCGACAACATGAGCTGAAAATCGAAATTGTGAGGAATGACCTGAGGCCGAACAATATCGAGTCCGATGGCAGAGGCGCGAGGCAAACACCAGGCGGAAGCCATGGCGCTCGTCTTGAACCCTTGTCCGCACCCAATGTCCATAAAGCTTGTCGGTGTGGCTCCCCCACTGGGAAACTTGAAGATTAAAGGATCAAGGATATTGAGAATATCTTTCGCATTGCCTGTGTTGAGCGCAGTCTGCACTTTGTCGCTGACCGCAGCCTCCGGGAATTGCAAGTATCGTTGGCGGAGAACCTGCACTGTTTGCCCAGCAGGTGTCTGCGCGGGGGCAAGGCTCAACATGAAGTCCCAAAATAAAGTTGCTGTGTCTCTGCTTGCAAACCGAGGACCATCGTGGACAATAAAAGCGACTAGCCGCTCGCGATGGCCTTTGATCACATCCTGCAAGCTCCAGTTGGGGTAGTGTATGAGCTCAGAAGCCATATTTCAAGTCGCCCTTGTCGTAAATGACTCTCTAGACTTAGGTCAATAGGGGACAATAGAAACGATGGATATATTGCAGCTGTAGCAATTGGTTTTTGTTACAGCTTAAACTGTACAGGGGTTCTTGTGGATAGAGCCGGGGATCTAAATATCTACGCAGCATACATCCAAACTTCGAAGATGCCCGGAGAGTGGCTTCGAACAGACACATGAATACACACCGCCACCTTCCAAGCACCAGATCATTCGATTTTCAAAGATTCACGCTCCTTTTTGGACGCCTCGCTGTGCGCCTTACGCCAAGTTTCAAAAGTCTCCGAGCCCAAGTGGTGGGGGTTTGAATTGCCTATCTTCGCTTAGCCACGCTTTGTTTTTTTTATTTTTTTTGGCTCGGGAATTCGGACAATCCAAATGCCACAGTTTCGACTTGGTGAAGTTGGTGTCTTGAGCGTGGGGTGGAATTTGTGCCCACACTTGTCAAGCCAAGGCACATCGGTGGGTGACTCACACCCTGCTGAGGCTGGGAGGAGATGTTGATCGCTGAGGCTTTCAGATGTGAAATTCCTAAGTGCCTATCCATCATCGTTCAAGGCGGAACCATGCCTGCCGTCGGAGTATGGAGTCACATGGATATATGGTCAGGTCACGCCTTTGTGAGGAAATGTGAGGCAAATCCGGATGACCACAGCCCGCATATCATCTCCGTTCATCTCAGGGAGTGAGTTTTGCCCGCCTCACTAAGTAGCTATACCCTCGCATATAGAATAAAAAGATTTCTGGGTATCTCCGATTTGCACCTGACACCTAGTTGTCTATGAGACATAAAATACGCAAAGCGTCATTGATTAGTTTAGTTGTTCTTCACCGCCGCCTTTCTTCCTAACATTTCCTACCATAAATCAGAAGAGCGAGACAAGATGACCATTTTAGCAACGAGTAAGTAAACAGCCCGCCACGCGAATAGGACTCACTCATTCATAGTAAGGGTCCATAACTCTGCAGTCTCCATCCTCTGCCAATGGCCAAAACTGGAAGAGAGCCCCCTTGTTACAGGGAACTACTAAGTTCAAGCCCTCTGAAAATGTCAGAAACATTATTGTCACGGGTGGAGCGGGTTTCATGTATGAAAGGCTCAAGATTTATGTTTTACAATCAAACTAAATATCATCATTAGCGGATCCTGGGTTGTTCGGCATCTTGCGCTTACATACGCCGACGTGTACAACATCATTTGCTTCGACAGAATCGACTACTGCTCCTCGATCAATAACGTACACATGCTATGCGACATACCAAATTACGCGTTTGTTCGTGGGTACATTACTCTTTCCAAAGATGTTATGGACTGTCTTCAGACCTACAACATTGATACAGTTATCCACTTCGCGGCTCAGTCACATGTAGACCTAAGCTTTCAGAATCCTGATGCATTTATCAGAGACAATGTTCAAGGGACCAATGTTCTACTTGAATCAGCCAGGAAAGTAGGAATAAGACGCTTTATCCACGTGTCCACGGACGAGGTATATGGCGAAGTACCTTATGAAGTGGAAGACCTACATGAGGACAGCTTATTAGCACCTTCGAACCCTTACGCAGCAAGCAAAGCAGCCGCAGAGATGATGACAATGGCCTATGCAAGAAGCTTTCAACTGCCTATCATTATTGTACGTTTGAATAACGTGTATGGTCCTCACCAATTTCCCGAGAGTAAGTTGTTGACACGATATGGGCGACTGTGGGGGTAACTGATCCCGAAATAGAGGTCATTCCAAAGTTCATCAGCCTCCTACAAAGAAATCGAAAGCTGATGGTACACGGTGATGGAAAAAACTCACGAAGATATCTGTGGGCTGGTGATGCTACCGATGCTTTCGACACAGTGCTTCATAAGGGCATTGTGGGTCAGATATACAACGTTGGCTCACAGGATGAGATCACCACCCTCGAATTATGCAACAAGTTGATTGACATATTTGGACTCCGCGATTCACAGCGGTGGATTTCCTTTGCTGAGGATCGACCTTTCAACGATTTCCGATACGCCATCAATGACACTAAGCTGCAAAAGCTTGGATGGAAACAACAGGTGAGTTTCGAGGATGGATTGAGGAGGACGGTCGAATGGTATCGCGATTTTCCGAACTGGTGGGGTGATATTACGCACGTTTTAGCTGGATAAGCAAGCATCCAAATGCGTGTTGCCATCTGTGGATGACAACAAACGCATCAATGGCACAAGGGAGAATTATGTAAGAGACCAACCATCTCAAATTGCAAGCGAGTGTAGACTCTATGATGAGCATGAAGAATCTGATGGAGCCTGTTTCTTTGGGGCCCCAGAGACATGAATCACTCGAGTGCGAAGATACTTGGGGCTTTTCTAACGAATTCATATCGCATATATTGACCAGACAAGCGCTCGAGGATGACATAAGATGACTCAAATCAAGCTCAAACCTCCTATGATTGTATCGCCATATCTATTGTTTCGGCTAGTTGAGTCTCATTGCAGATTGCTATATCTGCCACACATTCAAATGTATAGAGTCTCAAGGTTGAGGAGACTACTTGCATATTCAACTACTCAAAAGTGATAGATCGTCCTCCACCATACCAGCATGCTCCTTCACGGATATCAAGAGGGATCTCCCCTCCGACGATCCAATTACCTGCATCTGGAGCACTCCCTTCTTTCGGCCAAAACTTTTCTCTCAGCATTTCATTAATCTTTTCAATGCTCTCCACCCAAGACACTATCAAGGTGCGGTCTGGCGCCCCCCCCGACCTGTGATCCTGGTCTGTGACGAACCTCGCCACGGAAAGGTAGAAGCTTCCGGGATTCTTCTGGGTGCTCATTGCAACTCCATGGCCGCGGAAAAGCTCGAAAAGATCACGCTGTAGATGCATGAACGTATAGCCTTCATCCACAGAGTCGTCCTCCCTGATATCGCCCGCTGACGGCACAAACGAAAGTGCTACCCCAGTATCATCGAATGATAACCTCGGCTTGGCAAGTCGTGTCTGGTGGCTTTGGTGGAAGTTGGCAGCTTTTCGAAGTGTCGGCTCCAGCTCTGGTATGATAGAAGCCAGAACTTCTTGTGAGATCTGTTGCGCCACCACAAAGATTGTCGCATGTAGGCAGTCATGAGGCGTCAGCCAGATATCTAGGTGGCCGTTAGACTAAATCCGCAGACGAGAGGTGTTGGACCTCCAAGGAAGAGATCAAATTGAATTGCTCGATTTTCTACGGTGAGTCTTACTGGGACTCAACTTCTGGAGCTGGGTTTGACACTCCAACACCATGGCTTTCACGGCAGGGCTTGGTCTGGCCCAAACGCACAAATTTTTCCTAGGGTCTTCGTATTCTGGGTTTTGGATAAGCTTGACAAGATAGGGGTCCGGTCTCATGCCTTCAAAATTATCATCGAGCAGCTTGGCTTTGTACTTGTCTCTCATGTCGCTCCATTGCGCTTCATATAGGGCCTGTATGCGGGTTGCGTCATCATCTACACTGGCTATAATCTCGCCGTAGGTTTTCGAACTCCTGCCATCGAGTGTAGTCATTGCATCCAAGTGTTTATACACTATAGAGAGAGTATGCGCCTGTTTTGTCGTCGCAATGTTCCGCACTGGAAACGTCGTATCGAAGTCTCTCGTTCGGTTTCCGAGAGTTGGAAATGAGATTGCGAGATGTGGCCGAGCGGGGGTAACGCCCCCGAACTAATTGTATCATACGATTGGGCCGGAATAACCTACCCTGGCCTGGAGATGTAAACCGTGCCTATGGCTTAGCCACGCAGTTGAGCCTCATGGTATGCCAATCTGCCATCCCCAGCCGCCCAATCACGGCGATCCACGTCGGCCAGTGGGCCAGGCACCCGTGTTGTCCAGATATGGTGTGTTGGTTGACCGCGCCCAAAGCCCCCCGCAACAGGTTGAAAGCGTAGAGGCAATGATGACAGGAAGGCCATGTGCCCATCTTTGGGCGCTGAAACCCTCGGTAAGATTCTGGGGAATTTACGGTTCTACATAGATGCAAATATAAGAAGAATAACGGTTAAAAATTCAAACAGCTAAATAGATTTCAAGGGCTATTGCGTGCCCTTGTAGGACCATTTCACAAATCTACCACCAGCGTGCGGCCAAATGCGCTGGTCACAGCGAGGAAAAAAAAAATCACCCGTACAGACATACCTTGCGGGTAAGATGACCAAAATGAAAGGTAATTCAGCCGCATGGCGTGTTGCTGACGGCGCATGTGGCTTGTTGTTGCCTGGGTACACAACCCCTGCCAGATACACCTTGCGACCGTCTGGGGGCCTCAACGATCATGGATTTGAATAACTTATTTTCTTACATAGAAAAGTCCTTAGCTATGGTCAATGTATTCCATCGTTCCCAGCGTCTAGTCAGTGTCATCGGGCCCAATTTCCTTGCCAAGCCCAAGCTGTTCCTGCCACAGTCGAAGTGGTCTTAGGCTGCTTTTTTGCTGCAAGTATCAGATACACTATTGTTTTACAACATCTCGCTCCAAAGAGGCACGAAACTCCGAACATGGATAGCGATATAGTGGACGAGTTCTCGAAACTTGAAGCTGGGTTTGCGGAGCTCAAAGTCGAGCGCAGGCCCATGTCTGTCCAACAGCATGCGATTTCGCGCCAAGGAAGTGACTCTGATCACACGGTCAACGACCTAGACTTCAACTACAACTTGAGCAGAGATATCTTGCCATCAAAGAAATATTCCTCCTTGCAGGACGTCCTTTCAGCTTTGCATTTCGGTTCTCATATGGCAAACCTAAACAACTTTGCCAATGAGACGCGTATCGAATGTTTTGATCAAACAAACAAGGATGCCGTATTCCGCACGCTGGACAGTGACAGTTTAGACAAGGTTTTGGATTCCATCACGCGAGAAGATCGAGAAACGAGCACTTCTCGCGTACCTCCCAGCATGGACATAGCCAGCCTGGAAACCGGCGTTAATGAATCGTTGCCGGAGGCATTATATTCATCTTCGAAATCCAGCGATTCGCAAAATGGAGCAAGGGATCTCCCCCGACTAGATCCAGAGATTGAGCCTACGGATACAGCCATTGCGCCTACAAGCACAGACCCAATCTCCGTGCCCGAGATGGACTGTAAGGAGCGACTGCTGGTGTTCTTCGTACCTCTAGTACCGCAAACGAACAGCTCCTTTGGTTCGCAAGTGTCGATGCAACGCTCATGCGTTCAGAGGCTCTTCAACGTAATCGGGGTCAATCCTGAATATTTACTCAATTTGCTTGGGCGACCTGACTACTGGTCGCCTCGGACGCGTTGGATACGCAACCTAAGCGATGAAGTTGCAGCTATTGGTACGCAACATCCGACTCGTGCCTGTGGTCCTTGTACGCACAAAGCTGATCAGAAAACAGATTGCTTCTGCCAGCACCCACGCTGGAACGCGCAGGCTCAAGGCGCTCCTCTTTCAGTATATGTGAGAAGACAACTGAAAACAAAATTGACAACGTACATCATTTCCCACAAGCCTCAGGATACTAGTGTTCACGCCTTGCGACAGATTTTGAGAGTCGGGATGGGCTTGCCTGGAAACGACAATTGTCTAGCAAATCACTTGCAAAATCCATTTGAAATCGCTGTCTTGCTCTCTTCCTTATCTCTTGAGGCATCTAAACATCATGTCGGCCGGTTCCGGCGTTACATGTGGAAACAGGTATGCGCCAATCCACGCCACGCACAGCTTGCTAACTGTCGTAGGTAAACAAAGTGGAGGACCATCTGGCCGGTTTAGAAACCAGTGACCGGGGACGCCTCACCGAACTCACCAAATCTCTTCAGATCATTTCCCAGCAGGCCAACTCTCATCTCCTCAACGCAGACGTGGCCCTGCTCACAGCGCGAGAGATACATGACATACAAGCCAAGCTGCACGACCAGCTTTCCACCCCGGCAGTGTTTCGGCAACCATCTGAAGATGCCATTAAATATGTGATTGATTCCATGGAGAAACAGAAAATGCTCTTCTTAAATTACAAGAGCAGGAAAGACGGAACCATGAGTTTGGTCTATAATCTAGTCACGCAGAGCGATGCGGCGAACAATATTCGACTCGCTCAAAGCATGAAGCGTGACAGCACTAGCATGAGTGCTATCGCTGCACTTACGATGATATTCCTGCCAGGAACCTTTACGTCGGTAAGTCATCGAGTAGCACCTGAACGGATGATTTTTTACTGAAATTGTTCTGAGACCGTGCTTGGAGCTGGTATTTTCTCAGCCAGAGCGGACTCGGAAGGGGTCATTACCACGAGCCTGTGGTGGCTTTGGGTTGCACTCACCATTCCTCTGACACTTATAGTGGTAGCTGCTTGGTGGGCTTATAAGCGCAAGGTTGAGCGCAAGAAGAATACGGCCCTTGGGCTGATGCAGACGTAGAAGTGACCACGGTACTCTTCTAGATGGTAAGAGTTTCTGACTGGGAATGGAACGTTCCATAAGGATAATCGATGCCCGTGATTCTTGTACTAAATCTATGTACTTAATATGCAGGAATCAATTTCAAACAGAAAAATAATGCTATTTGCCGCTTGTGCGTACTGGTTTGGCACGTTGACAGTCTGGCAAGTTATGGCCGATTTCGGTATTTTTGAATGGGGAGATGCTGTTTAGGTTTATCCCAATAGCGATTTTAAGCAATTTTATAATCTATGAATGTTCGGGCTATGGGCACTTACGAATTCAACAACCAGGCATGACCACATGCGAGCACAGCGTTCCGTTGCATGTTGACAAGCTGGAGGCAGTTTTCTCCCTGGACGGTAGTCGATGGAGGCCCATGGCAAGACCCATGCGGTGGGCTGAGCCCATCACCGCACTGGCAGTATTCGGCTTTTTCACACAGTGAAGATGATAGCCGCCGTGTAGGATCAGAGCCGGGAGCGTGTATATGTGTCCTGCTGCAAAACAGGAAAAGCCAAGATGCTCGGCCGCTCGACCGTAGAAGAGGGCATATTCGGCTTGGGAAGATCATCACTGCTAGCCCGCCCGTCGAGAGTATGGCTGCTCTTGTTCGGATAAGGCGACGGGGTATGTTCCAGAAGATTCAGGGGTTGCCGCCAGGATAGAATGTGTAAGCAATCGATGTTCTCGCTAGGGAACAGCCTGTGGGGAGTGTCCCGGCACTTGCAATGAGCCAGGGTCAAGTCCACGTAAGCCGTGCTTCTTGTCATGTCAGTTACGGCGGCGTCAGAATGGTTGGTAGATGAGCGAGAGGGTGGCTTCGGACTTGACCGACGGAGTTTGATGACTCCGCCTCTGTTAAAATGGCAGCGGCCAGGAACTTGATAGTATACACATTGTGGGCAAGGGGTTTGATGCCCCTCAGATCGTATGGGTCGCCATCAAGACTCAGCACATCATTGAGTTGTTCCCCTCCCGGAGGTCGTGGATGTCGGTGTCGAAGAGGGCCCAGAAGCTTGATTAGGTCGTGATCCCTGCTCTGCCATCCCTGAGCACATGATTCATTACCTCCAGCTCATAAATTTAATAGCGGACGGAGATGCTAGGCTTAAAATGTGCCTCTAACGAAAGGACGCTGCTACAGACCTTATTCCATCCCCAGTAGAACCTCGGTAAATCACATGCCCGACGGCATTGAACCACCATGCCGTGATAAGCAAGGCGCACGTTCCCTCACGTTGGGCGCGGATCTACTGGTAGTTATGCAGGGTTCGATAAATGTATATTACAGTTATGAGACTATCAACTGGATGAACAGCAGCGCAGATAATCATTGTACAGCACAATCACGTACAAAGTTGTTTCAAGAATAATGACTTGGTGGGACATTGATAATCTTCAGGATCATACAAATTTTCGACCATTTTTAAATTGATTCTAGTCGGAGTTATATTTTGCCTTGCTTTGCGCTTGGATAGCTGATCATCTTGCCTCGCATGCAAATACGAGAAGTCGCTGAGATGGCCATTGTCTTGCTACCACCTTCCACGGGGCTTCAATTTCCCGGGAGGATGGGCGCATTGAACCTTTGTGCAGGGATCTACGAAGCTACACTGCCGAGCCTACTGCGCATTGGCAGCCACGAAACAATGGCGATCTTTTTTTAGCGTAGACATGTCCGCGGCCTGCCTCATTTGTTTTAGAGGGTTCTCCACTTGCTTTGTGCTCCTTTACCTGCCTCCAGAGATATAAGATGAATGCCATGTTTCCAGTGCATAGTCTGAGGGAGGAAAGCCACCACTGGCATATTGCACTTCACCAACAACGACACTTTGTGTTCTCAAGTCCTAAAATGAAAGGCTTCCAAGGAATCTTTCTTTTTATCTTGTCTGCAACAAGTAGTTGGGCTGCTCTCGAAGCTCGTCAAAGCTCACCGTCGTGGGCTGGGACTAACCTCTATTATCTGCAAGGACTCTCTGACGCGGATCAAGATGCGTACATTCAAAAGTTGTCTGATTACAATACCAAAGTTGTCAGACTCTGGGTCAACGGTCAAACTAGAGGTTGCCAGAAAGGCAGTCGCATTATCCGCGACATCCCGCCGCTTGAAACGACACTTGGCCAGTACAACAAGGTGACCCTCGATGAGCTTGACAAGGTCTTAGTCAAACTCGTTGCGAGGAACATTAAGACAATTATCTCGCCTCACGACTCAAACTCGCTGATTGGTGATTACCGCAAGTACGTCGGCCTACTATTAGACCCCGTGATGTACACACAACGGGCCAACTGTCGATATTAACAAGCGTCCAGGGATGTCTACTATGACCGCTGGGGGGCGGGGTATTTCTACGAGCAACAGAACGCATTCGATACGTACGACGCCCGTCTTTCCTATATCTTGAACTATCGAGGGGCCTACTCCGGCAAAGTATGGAAGGAGTGGCCTGAGGCTATCGTGAGCTTCAATCTTCAAGTACAGTCACTGTCTATGAATAAATCCCAACGAACTCCAAATTTGGGCTAATGCAAACTTAGAACGAGCCTATGACCCCGTCAGGGAGCAATTGCCGTAATGGAGATCCGTATGGCTGGTCTTGTGGGCGTGCTCAGCACATGCGGAATGTACTTGGCGCCAATAACCGCATCCTCATCTCGACCGGTGGTCTCGGCGGAGATATCTCCCACCAGTGCACCTTCTTACCCGCCGTGACGCAATGCGGTGCCGTTGACGCCATCTCCGTCCATCGATACGCTAGCGTACCTGGACAATGGAGCAGCGCGATGCGTGACTGGCTAAACCAGTCTAATGGAAAGAAGGTGTTCCTAGAGGAATGGGGTATTGATGCTTCCGCTTACGACCAGAGATCAGCTTTTACTTCGGAGGTCAACGACATGAACTCGGCCGGTCTGCCTAGCATGTATTGGCAGATCTTGCCCCCGGCCGTGAGTGACTGCCCCTACGATCCGAAACAGGACACTGGCGATAAGTTTGGCATCTTCTATAACTCGAACGTGGACTTGGGTGGGCCGATGAATCGTGCGACTGGGGTTGCTGCAGCTCAGGACTGGAGGGGCTCTGTTTATTGAAGGGACTTGAACCTGATTTATGTTTCATGATTCCAATTGAACTTACGGTTCTGTGACTTTGGGGGCTTAGGTGACTCTTGACGGTCATCTTGGCGAAGCTTTGTAAATGTCTGTTTGTGTGTAGATGATCAAAGCTACTATGAGGGGTTCCTCATGTTTATTCCTTCCAAGATAAAAACTACAATTAACCAAATCATGAGGCCAATTTCCAAGGTAAGGTCGAAATGGGCAAAGACAGCCCCTAGGAAACGATTCGCCCTTCCGATCAGGTCGGTAAAACGAATTCATGAGCAGGTGCAAGTTGGCAGCCACCATTGGCATTACAGCGACCTCGGACTCTGCTGCCCCGACAATCGGAGCCATGAGCTTAGTGGTCCAATTATCGACATTATACCAGAGTAGCAAGGGAGTATCTTCGACATGCTTCTAGTGGCCTAGGGCGCCTTAGTCCGCTATGTCTTGAGGTACTGCTGGATCTGAGCGTGGTCCTCTGAGATTGAAGCCCTCGCGAGTTGCCACACAGCTACAACGATAGAGCTGTGTCGCTGTCGTTGTCGCTGTCGCTGCTTCCCAGTGACATTATCTGGGGCCTTCCGTTAGCCTCTACCACCCATATGATGTTTGATGTTTGGAGAGTAGCTTTTCTTACTCTGGTTCTGCAGTATCCTTCGGCTTATTGCTGCCTTGGTCGTGATGCGAAACTCGGAACGGTTGTGTTACAGCGAGCCGGCGTTGTCCAGACCATAATCCGGCTACTGCGCGGGCCTTTACTGATGAGTTGGCCAAGGCCTTGCCACCATTTTATCCAGAAGGCATTATTGCGTCTTACGTAGCGCATAGACCTTCCGATATCCACGCCATGGTAGGCATGGCCAACGATCACTACGGTGAGCTACGAGGGGGTATCCGGCCGTCTCTTAAGCGCATGCACAGAACCTTTAATGAGATGCTCAAGTTGGTGGGTGCTGAGTCTAGACTGGATGGCGCTCTACGCAAAGGTGCAGTTTGGCAATAAGCGGTTTAATAGTGTGGCATATAAGGGGAAGAGGCAGAAAAGGGTGGTTACTATAAGCTGGGTTACTAATATACTCTTTCTTTTCTATATAGCAGTCCTAAAAGGTATTTCTACCATATTTATTATCCAGAATTAGCATTGGTAGTCATCTATTTTCGGGGCTTCTTTTTGTTCTAAGGCAAAGTAGGCCAGGTTCTTTGCATGAACCAATAATCTAAGTTGTGTAATGTACCCCCCAATGCTACACGCTCAAAAGGCCAATGCTGCGCTGAGAATCCATCGTTCGAACACGGTGTAATTACTCCGAGCTCAAAAACCCGCCAAGGCGCCGAGAGCCTTGCACGGCAGACGCCGGGCGAGACTGTGCCAAAGTTACTCTTGGAATGAATGAAACGGCCGCCAGCTGTGTATCATGACTGCATGGTGCTCTTCCAAGAATCATTCCCCCCCAAAAGCCCAAGTCAGGCACAGTTGGTAAGAGGTTCATCCCGCTGTTACGTCACTGTTACATTGGCGCATTGCGAGCGAGCATACAACCCCTTTTCGCCACGTCGCGTGATCCTTTCCCCCCCGTCCTGTTGCCTCGTCGAAGCGTTGGTGGAAGCGCAGCGGATGTATTAGGGTCAAGGTTTCGCAGGGGAAAATTACAATCGGCATCACGACGCTTGTTCGAATTGTTGCAACAGGAAATGGGAAGTATTCTCCATGGTAATATTGAAGGTAGTTTTCACGCACTCCAAGCGGTCCTGATTCCTTCATCGAACCTAATACAGATCTGAAAGAGCTTTAAGATAATACTAGCAGCCGAGCCTCAATGAGGCTTGAAGACCACGAGGAGGACCTGTCGCAGCCACCCCTGCAATAACTCTCTCTTATATCTTTCATGCCTGTTCCGAGGATGGGCATACAAAGAATCACGGCTGCATAATTCATTGGGGCAGTACGGGTGCGCCAACTCGAGTGAAGGTAGCATGAGTATGAATTACACTTTAGCCGGCATTATCAGCCTGGTTCGCATGGGGGCCAATGCAACGTCTTTAACGAAGAGTCAGGCTGGACTCCTGCATGGACATGCATGATTCGTCAGAACAACATCAGAATATTGACACAACTTATCAGACGCACGCCAACGGAGAATAGTCCCAGAGCCTGACATGGGAAATCCGGGCAAAAGGGGCAATTCATTTGCCCAGGGTCATTTTAAAATTCATATCGGGTCCCTTTTAACTCGCAGCAATATGATCTACAATCCTTTCTGACCGATACGTCTCACCCTTATTACCTAGCGAATCAACATAATGGAAACTGTTTTGGCTTCTTACCCAATCTATCAAGGAGTCTGGGTTGATTGGTCATACGGGAAAGTACTTGGAAGTACCCTGACCATCACCAGATCTCAGGGGACACTACTGATTGCCTTTGTTGCGTTCCTTGTCGCTGTCATCGGGACGCAGCTATGGCGTATCTTGTGCTTTATAATGCATGGCCTCCTTTCAAGTCGCATACCCAATGACGGCTTGCATTACAAAAGACAGGTAATACTACGGAACTCAGCAAACCCAATAGGAACCGCATGGCTCCTCCTCCAGATGATTCATACGTGGAGCCAATCTGGTATTGGGGTCCGTCCAGCCCGACGTTTATTTCCCTTCACGCTCATAGCTCTGTTCGCTGCTGTTGCTCTCCTTGCAGCGTCCAGTTTCTCGTCTCGAATTATGCGAGGCAACGAGGTTCTAATCGATGGGTCACAATCCGGCATCATCAGTTTGCCTGGCGATATAGTCACTACCACTCGACTGGGTAGCCCTTACTTCTCACGAAGATTAGAGCAGGCGGCCGCTTACGCACAGCGCTGCTACGACGCCAATTCGGTCTCCATTGACTGCCAGACTTTCTGGAGTAAGAACCTCCCGATGAAAGCAACTACCAACGCAAGTTGTCCCTTCGAAAACTCTATTTGCTTATCAACGAATGCCAATATCATGATGGATACTGGATTGTTGGATAGCCATGCAGATCTTGGTCTCAATTGGCCTGGTTAATCGAGGTTCAAGTTCCAGTATAAGATGCATTGCGCACCATTGGTTACCAAAGGATACAGTTCGCCGTTCACTTTCAACGACATGGGGTACGTTCGCTACCAGTATGGAAGTTCGTCACCCGGGTCTGACGGGTGTAATTGTACAGTGGCAATCAATACAGATACTTTGGCAACACAAAAGGCGGCTCTCAATTCTCCGTTCTTGGAGCCACACCCAGAATTTGGACTCGTGTAAGAAATGAAGCCCTTATGCCTAGTGTACATTGATTGGCTCATGAGATAGGAGTTCCATGGCGTCATTTGGTAACGGAAGCATAATGAAAGAGAGTTCCTCCATCGAGCCGATTGCCGAGTTGACCAATCTAGACACTGATCTAGTCTTAATATTCCTGCTTCCTCGCCATGTTCAATTTCTTGGCGCCTCCAATGACTTATGGTACAGGGAATCTGCTCTCTCCGATGCCACGGTCATAGGCACATTGGAACAAGGAGGACAAAAGACTGAATTCTATCAAACAGCCGAGCCTGCTTGGCCTATGGGCTGTACCCTCCAGTACCAAATTTGCGACCGCCAATCTTGCACCGGGCTAGGATCCTACAATGATACTCTGCTACGTCTCGAAAGTGAATTTGGCCTAGCTTTTTCATTCCTTGGCTTCCCGTATCCCTTCATCGGGTTGGAAAGTCTATATAATTTGATCATGGTGCTGGGAAGAAAAGCACTTGCGTCGACATACAAAGGAACAAGTGGCATCCGTGCAGCAGCAGTGAAAGATGAATGGCACGTGGATGTAAGGCATTGGTTCGCAACCATACTTGCTAATCTGCAGCAAAGCTTGGCAGAGATTGCGGCAGGTCCAATTATTTCAGGTGCAGAAGAGTTGAGAGATTTTATCCGAGTGCCCAGCGAAAATGAGATGCAACAATACTGCAAGAATCAGGTATAAGTATCAGCTCAAGACACAACACTCACAGCTCTAACTTCATGCAGAAGATCCGAAGTTCAGAGTACATATCCTTCAGCATGTTCTGGGTATGTTTCTTTCTTGCGGGTGGTGCCGTTATAATCCTTAAGTCCATGTTTTTGGAAAGAATCACGCAGTCACTCAGTCAGTGGTTGTTTCTGAAGTCTAGCGGATATTCGCAGCTCGAATGGAGAGCGAATCATACTTTGCATCTCCAGGCTTTGGCGCACGCAGCTTCCGAT
Source organism: Paramyrothecium roridum (assembly GCA_003012165.1). NCBI lineage: Eukaryota > Fungi > Ascomycota > Sordariomycetes > Hypocreales > Stachybotryaceae > Paramyrothecium > Paramyrothecium roridum. Next base: position 25,597 of record PXOD01000927.1, read on the forward strand.
GGTGAGGAATGGAGGCAGGGGCCGCATGATATTCCTGTGACTGCAGTATTGACTTCAGCTGTGCTAGAAGACGGACCTACGGGGCTGCCGAGCTTGAGGAGGCAAGATCCAGTTATTTCGATCGTTCAACATGCGAGCGACGCAGTCGACAGCAAGAACGGAACGCAATACGGGGGTAAAAGATAATTCACGGTACACCATGGACAGACGATGCAAGTGCTATTATAATAGAGTTCGTATCAAATCAATCTTAGGAGAATCGACAGTGGATCACAAGATGACCTGTTAATTTTGAGTCTTGTAAAATCTCCCTTAACTTCCGCCTGCTGATCCAGTGCATTGGTGGCCTGGCAAGCCATATCTGGTCTTGGGATCTTCGGAGAACCGAGATGCCGTTTAGCTGTTACTATGGTAGTTTTCAGACAGGATCGAACTCCAGAGTATGAATACTACTACCAAACTTACATTACCCAGTATGTATTCAATACCTTGTATTCTGCGTCGTCCACATCGTCCTACACACTCACCATGTTCTGCTTCTTCCATCTCACTTGTCTTGTTGGGATATGGTGCCACCAGAAGTGTCAATTATCCGGTGAAATTTGACGAAAGTAATTTTGTCTATTCGACCCTTTTCATCTGGTGGAATTCGATTCAAAATCAGCCAAGACACCTCATTGGCTCGACCTACCAAGCGCAATGCAAACTCGGCTCGCTTTATTAATTTGTCCTCGTGGATGCAAATGTACAACAACTGTTCCTTTGTTACTATTCTTTTTTACATACGCATTTCATGGTGTAGATTTGGCGCAGCTCAGTCCTGTGAAGCGGAAATGTCGGCAAGATCAGTAGAATTTGGTCAAGTTGGTGAGGCCATAGTTGATAGGTTATTGGCTGATGGCAGTTGACCCTCGCAATAGGCTATGAGAGTAAGCGCTGGGGGAAGATTCATCCTTTCACAGCTATTGAATATTGACGATCATGTAATTATCCCTCACGTTTGATGTACTCGTATTTCCCCATCACCGTTGCGGCATGCCATTGGGCAGTACCTGACACTAGCCCGACTTGGAAGATCCCTGCAATCTCCGCATGGGCTCATCACTTAAAGGTGCCCAGATTCCACAGTGGGGAGCTTCCGCCCTTATCATCTACACTCCTGATTGTGACGACTCACTATTTCGTATCGTGACTCTCCACCAACTGAGGGAGATGGCTGACCAGGGTCAGTCTCTAGAGCCAATACTGCTATTCAGCTTCCCAAGCGAGGTTCGGAATTTCATCTATGCCAAGCTTCTCGTCCATGCTGAGCCCATCCGCATTCTGAGTTTATATCTCGAAGATGGAAACAGCGTGCGAGGGTACCGAAACATCGATCGTGATGGGCTTGGTCTAGACTTGGCTATTCTAACCTCAAACCACCGGATACGCGACGAAGCTAATGTGGTGTTCTATTCGCACAACGCGTTTCGTTTTTCCGGAGACACCTGTTTTCCGCGTTTCCTCGAGATGATCGGGCCCAGTAATGCTGCCTTGCTCAGGAAGATAGAGATTCGTTTTCCTGGCCTGTCTCATGACAGTTGCTGGTCTCTTGTAAACAACTCTCGGCTCCCGGAGGCTAGAAACCTGGCAGGCTTGTCGAAGCCGGTTTGCGATCTACTGGTCAACAACTGTGGCGGATTGACGACTATCAAAATGGCGATTAATGCAACGCCCAACGCTTTGACCAGGGCATTTAAGGGACCTCTGACAATCGAGGACATGGAAGCTGGCGTCGATGCGATAAATGCAAGATTGCGTACTATTCCAACCCTCAGAAGGATCCATGCCAAGGTTTACGAGGACAACCCCAACGAAGACGCGGTCGCGACAGTGCTGGCGATGATGTGCAGTTATGGCTGGGTTGTTAGTGCTCATTTCCAGGGCCAGTTCGATAGAGTGATGGAGCTTAATATTCCGCGGGAAATTGTTGCAGGGAGCAATGTCGAGAATCTTTTGACTTAATGACTCCCAGCTAGGAAGTATCGGTTTCGAATTTGTGCAGGCTGGTGAAGTCGATGTGAGGTTGGGGCATTGTAGTGATTGTACTCGAGGACTCATCTTGTGAATCATTTAAAGATAGATTATTGCTTGATCATAATTCTGACTTGCTATATGAATCTTCAAAGTTCACTGAAATGAAGACAAGAGAGGGTTTCTCATGCCATTTCATCGATATCTGTTCCTACTAGTACTATTAGCCTATTTCTGCGACGGGTGATGGTTAGTGTGGCTTTTGCAGAGGACTGGGGCTGTATAATCGTAAAGTTTTCTTTACCATATGCCTCAGCAGCATCCGGTCAAAGACCCGTTAACAACGGTTAACTCAGATCATGGATGAGATTGAAGCCGATGTTGTCTTCAACATCTGCGGAGTTGAAGCCTATACATTGATTGAATGCGGAAGCAAGTGCAGTGTGGCCGTAGTCCTCTCCAGCGCTGTCCTCATTGGTGACTGATTCCTTACAGGATTCGTTGAACTTAAGTCCGTTGAAAGTAGGGTCAGTGGTCGTGAATTCTTCTGGAGATAGGGCTTTCTCCTGAGCATCACTCAGTGTATCTCGTTGCTTGGTTCTATTTGGTTTCTCGCCACTTGTGGATCCAAATCCTCCCAAATTGCGAGATAGCTCCTGGTTCCTTAACATCACGCCGCTATCACTCACCGAGCTCACAGGTGTCTCCTGTTGAGTTGGTTGGATTCCTTCCGGATTAAGTGACGAGGAACGAGCATTAGGAGGCAATATTCGCCCGTCGTGCGCGGTCTGGTGTGCTTATGGAAATGCCGAACCTATTCTAGACCTCTCTCGTTCGTCTTCTAGTTATTTCTGGTCGTGGAGAGGACACAATCCTCCGGTGGAGGGCTAGCTTCACAATATGTCGAGAGGCGATATTGACCCGCAACAATGATGAACGGCGGTAACCATCATCCTTGCGAACTGATGCGCTGAACCACCGTAATCCATTCCCGGTTTCCAAATTGAGTCAATTTTACATTGAAATGTCTTTCGCGCTTGTGACGACCATGCCTGTGGAGGTAATTCCCATCATAAAGCCAGTATCGTCAAAGCTGTAGAAATCCGACTCCACGATATCATATTAGATGATAAAGTTCTGCACAGGTTTAAACCAACTAAAGATAATCACTATGTCCTCGTGTTGTCTCTCTTGTAATTTTATCTCCGACGTTCATGCGTCTTTGATTCCGGTTGTCACTTGATGAAGTTGGAAGCCCAGCGCTTGCCGATGGGTGATGCGTTGCGGTCGGCGAGCAATTTGTTGCCTGTATCTTCCACATTTCGAAGGCGGGGAGGAACTGATCGCGAATACAAGTCGAGAATGTATTGAAAAATTGTATTGTCTTCAAGACCGGTTAGGTTTTGGGGTTGGGTGTATATTCTCGTCGTGCGTCAACTCCCTGTAGATGCGTTGCTAGGGCAGAAATTGTATGGACTTGAACGATGGGTTGAAATTTTGAAGTAGGACCTGTCAACTTGGTTCTAGAGCCTTTTCTGATCCAAGAATGAGAGTCTTTTGCCCAATTAGAGTTCTTGAAGGTGGAGGAGACAGCGTGAGTGACGTGCAGCTCGGCCACTCTTTCGATGACCGAGAAATGTTACACGATGACAGTTGCTTGACGGTGGAACCACCCTTTCTACTCTCCTCTTCCAGGGAAACGACTGACCTAGAAATATCCACTGCCCACTTACGTGGTTGCCTTGCAGAATCGTACCGGCTATTGAGCTCGAACAAGTACCGGGGACGTGTAACAAATAGACGATTGGCACCATCAATGACGATCTCGGAATCACCCATTTTTGAACCAGCCCTCACGAGACATGACAGCCAGATTATTGGCTGCCTCATTAGTCTTATAGGACCGATACTGAGGGGGCGAAAAGGTGACTTGCTACATGCTGTAATGATGGTGACTGTGACGAGGTTTCACGCAGTGCCCATGGACGGATAATTTCTGCTTCATTTCGGTTGCTCCATTCGGTCGCTTCATTCCGAACCCAACTGGCGCGTTGCCATCAATATATATGACATGATATCAGGCAGGTAAATCGGCAAGAATCATTTACGTGCGGACTTTGCAGTGCTGTTTCTATGAGCCTCGCTACATAAATAGCTCAGGACGATGAACTCGCAAGTCGAAGGCACTATGATGATGGCATTTGTATTGCAGTCGATCAACCTCAGCATAGGGACTCCAGCAGAGAACCCTTTAAGATGCCGCAGGCGTTTCTGCATGGTGGAACCTGTAATAAGATAGTCATAAACCCAGCGGAGTCTGGGTCTAGCTGTTGAACCATTAAAAACCGCAATTCGTCACCAGGAGCCACACTAGCAGCCTCCAGAAGTCCGCCCTGGCTGGGATGCAGCAGAAGTCACCAAGCCAGCCAATAAGTACTAACCGCAATTGATTCTAGTAGCGATAAGAGAGCCATGGTCTTGGATACAGAGTACCGTATTCGCAAATAGGTATCAGACTAGACGCCCAGCAAGCCGTTACTTCTAGGCATCAATCAACCTCTAATACGACTAATATGGAGCTTGAGTAGTTGGGCATGGAGCCTTCTCAAGTATCTGACCCCCACAAAATTGCCACGTCCACAAATGTATATCTGCAGGCGACTGTACTGAATGACACCTATGGTGGTGGAGTAGACTGTAGCCTATTTCAGCTGCTAAAATTATGCCCATTGGGGGCCAAAATAGAATCGGCATAGGCTATGCATCGCCCCGATCCCATGCATGCGGCACAGAACAGCACTACATATGCCCGAGCGACCCCAACTCCTCGGTGTGAAACTATATGCCTTGCCTTGTGAAGCATGAGTTTGGGGGCTATCAAGCTGGTTTAAAAATAGAAGCTCAGCTTGAAAGCAGCCACATCATTAAACATGCATTTACAACCCATATGCGTTGATAGAGTTACAGAACCCCCAAACCACAATTCGTAGGGTGTCAGTGGTACTAAAAAAGGACCAGCACCATGTGAGCTTGAACAGAAATACAAATGCCAGAAACCCATATACCTATTGGAACTCGGACAGCGCGGCATTAGTTTTTCGAATCCAGATACCTCACGATTGGGATAACCACCGTCCCGGCTACTCCATCATACTCTGTCAACGAATCTGGAGCAACGCGAGAAGCCATGGAAACAAATACAATCCGGAGCCAAATTACTCCAGATTTGGACTCATACGCTGATTATCACCTCTCCGACAACTGGCGACCTCAGACTGAAGCTAGACTCTTTACTGCGTCACCATCATCGTCCGTATCAGAAAATAGCGTGGAAAGCCATCATGATAGCCCATCCACTACACAATCAGCGGAAACCACCGAGCAGTCTGAAGAGGCAATCGTTCATAATATCTGCATGACACCTGGGCCGATTACTGGCGATAGCATTCCTGACAACGACCCATCAAAGCTGAGCCCTGTGGCGCCGTGCTCATGGACACCCTTTTGGTTATCAACTCCCATTCTGATAGTATTCAGCTGCATTTTCACTGTGCTCCTACTAGCAACAGTTGTTCTCTACCATCTATCAGTACTAAATCAAGGTCTTTCTACACAGAGCCCTGATTTTTATTATTCATGGAAATACGGTCCTACTGCAGTCCTGGTCATTGTGAACGCCTTGTGGACCAAAATCGACTTTACGATTAAAATTTCCATGCCATGGAAAGAGCTTCAAGATAAGCCAGAGTCACTCCAACAGTCTATTCACCTAGACTATATATCTCCCATACTACCGGTGAATTTATGGAGAGGACTGAGAAACCAGAATTGGCAAATAGTATACTCTACGGTAGGACAGATATTAATTCTTGCCGCAGTAAGTAAAACATTCCCTTATTCGTCTTATGGTCATGTATGTTGATAGTGTTCCAGACAGCCATTTCCACAGGCCTACTAAATCTCGAGTCAACTGAGATAGCCAAAGAGCGAACAGACTTTCACCAAAAAAGCGAATTGCAACTCCCAGAGAATTGGGTAAGCGCGGGCCTCAGCAATGGCCTGCAGCCTGTTGCTGGCTACACCTACGTCGGAATTCATCAGTATGGCCTTCCAGCACCTCCAGGGACATCTGAGGATACTATCATTCCTGCTATAGAGGTGCCCGGGGCCACAGCAGACACTCTGTGCTTCAAAACCCAGGCAACAGGGCTGAGGACTGAGTTTGAATGTGATGCCTTGCCCACTCACAACATCACTGTTGAATTGATCGGAAGCAATACGTATTACTTTATCGACGTCGACATTGGAGGATGCGCAATGACGAATGCCACCATAGCGAAGCATCAATATCCCCAATTGGCGGTAGAATATGGCAATTTTGCATGGTATCCTTGCAACACAAACTACAGCCTGTCTATAGGATCCGAACCGAAAAGAACTGACACAGATGGTCGTCTATTTGTCGCGGAGGCAGAAATGAAGAGAGAGAAAGGAGGCAACGCAGGACACGAAAACCCTCCTAAAGTGGTTAACTACACAGCTGTGGTTTGCAAAGCTTCTTACTTCACCGGAACGTTTGAGATTCAGGGAGGAATCCTAGTTGGCGGCCCTCAAGCAGGAAGATTATCATCAATATCGGCGACACCGACACAAGTTGGCTCACAGCTCCAGGGGCTGTCCAGCAGCAAGCTTGGCCAGGTTGTTCTAGATCAGATTCGTGCTACAATTTTGACTGAGATGTTTGATGACTGGACATTCCCTGCCCTGCTATCTCTAATTGGTCAACAACCATATCTGGCATATTTGCAGCCGGAATTACTCTCCACGACTGCGTCACGAATCTTGAGCGGTGTGGCTACACAGCTCCTCCATGACCTCGCAGTCCAGCCTGCAAGTCTAAATATCACGGGACAAACAACAAAAAGGGAACACCGACTCAAGGTCTCAAAGCATTCGATCATTATTTTATCCATCATCTTTGGGGCTTTGGTAATATTGCCGCTATTTCTTCTGCGCTTCCGTGCGCCTCATAACCTCGCAGTAGCTCCGGACTCCATCGCAGCTATGGCTTTTGCCATTGCCTCGCACCCCATCTTGGGTAAAGAAAGTATTCAGCAGAGACACCTCGCAGCGTCTGAGAAGAAGAGAAAGGGCAGTCCTAAGAAAACCAATAGTCACTTCTTTCGTGGCCATAGCAGCACGAAGCCAATGAAACAACCGCCAGCAAGCCTTCCGGCAGACAATGATGGCTCTGAACCATCATATTGGTGGCGTCCTATAGCTAGCAAGAATTGGTTCTTCGCAGTTACAGTCGCCTTTTCACTAAGTCTGATTGCAATTCTCGAAACCTTACAGCATCTATCGGCGAAGCAAAGCGGAATCGTTAAGTTAAGCCAATCAAATACACCCATTTATACAACCTATGCCCCCACAGCTTTGGCTCTTACTATAGCGGCGCTTTACTCAAGCCTTGTGTTTGCGACCTCTCTTCTTACGCCATATACTACATTGAGTCATGGTAAAGCGAATACTACCCAGGCCCTTAGCTTCAGCTGCCTCGGAAAGCTGTTCCCTCACGCAATCTACTCGGCTTATAAGTCGCGGCATTACGCTATTATAATGGCTATGCTGGGCAGCTTCTTCGGCGGCTTTCTCACAATTATTGCTTCAGGCCTCTTCACGACTCTTGATACTGTTCAACTTACGAACAGTTCTCTGATGCAGAGCGAAACATTCAACTTCAGCTCCGCAGAATCGCTTTATCGAAATGAAGTGATTAACTTGGCTTCATTGATCGAGTACAAGAAAATGACTTTTCCACGATGGACATATCAAAACCTTGCAATTGGAAAATTAATTCAAGGAAACTCTACTCAGACCTACAGCCATGCAACTTCTCTTTCAATTACGGTACCCGCAGTGCGCCCTAGGTTGAATTGCAGCAGCGTGGTGATTAGCAAATGGAAAGTATCGGCGCCTAATGACAGGTTCTCCGATGATCCCATTGATGATGGACATATCAACCTCATTCTTGACCCTAATCTGAAAGCTCATGATTGGTGTGAAGAACCGTTGCTAGATTCCATGCCAGACAACCTCTTTCTTCCAGAAGACTACCATGTGCCAGTGAATGGAGAAGTCACTTATATTGGATCTACTCAAGCTCATACCTACCCGATGCCGACTTGTCCAAATGTTTTCTTAACGCCTGGAACAGCTCGTGTATCCAGGTCTGTATCCGACGGCAATCAGACCACGCACAATGTTCAACTTGATTTGGGCACCCTCGTATGTTACAGCAACTTTGAGAAGCTAAACGTGACACTCACCTTTACGCTACCCAATTTTGAACTCGACAGCAGTCACCCGCCATTAATTGACGAGTCGTCAGTTGAAGTGCTGCTTAATGAGGAAGGCAGCCCGAGGTTCCATGTCGGTTTGTTAGGAGCGGTCTCCGAACTAGACCGTATGACAAACTATGATGATACGATGAAAGGTGAAACCTCACTACCTATCCTCAAGGATGCGTTTTTAAGAACTATAATGTATGGTCGAAATAATCGCACAATAGAAGAGCTGGCGGGCGAGAATAATACCGCAAATCTATTGGCCGCGGCAAATGGTGTTTACGGCAGATACGTGGCCCAACTTTTATCCCAGGAATCTCGAACCAATGCAGCTTCACTTATAGTCTATGAGGGAACTATAGAGTCAAATGGAGGGAAAAGTCTCCATCAAAACACGACTTCAAAACTCATCCTTCAAATTTTACTCGCCATTATGATTATCTGCGCAATCAGCAGCAAGCTCTTAATGCCTACAACTAAGGTACTACTGCACAACCCATGCTCAATTTATGGTGTCACGTCTCTGCTCATAAGCGGATCTGTCTTGTCACGAAGATTGGATCTGTCTGCTGAGCACAGGAATCATGATCCTAAGACCATTTTAAAGGATCTGTTTGGAGGAGATTTGTACACCCTCAAGTGGTGGACAAGCGATAGTGAACAAAGACACTACGGGATCGACGTCGATAATACCGGCGATTGACTGCGAATTGGGATTTTGATGAGAGGCTGGGATACTTTCTGTTTGATATTAAATACTGGTTAGATAACTTGGGTACGATGGCTCGGCAGTGGCCCAGCTCTAATTCCAAAGAGTTTTATAGGTCGTTCCGTGCACACTATAATGTAGCTTGAAATTCCGCAACGGTCTCAAGCGATTCGGAAGAGTTTTCTGGCGCATATATTGTGGGTTGGCTATGATCCCATGAATCTTGGCTTTGTTGTGATGTAACCTGCAATCTAAGTAAAGTCGAGAAAATATAAAAAATAATACATCTTGTTTATAGATTGAAAGTTTGAGCAAACTAGAATATAAATCCTGTTAAAACAGGAATAAGAAGCATAATACTAAGTTAGCGAGAGATATAGACCAGATTAGAAAGCGCGCTAAATAGCTATGAGTTGGAGGTCGGAGCTATTAGGATTCGCAAATAATAATACGAATCAGATATAGCTAATTAATCCAAACTATTCCAGTTCAATTAATATATACCTAGAAGCTTAGCTATTCTACTTGATACTGTATATGGCCTTGAAGATATACTAATGCTTCTATTGTGTCTAAGCCGCCACAGTGGAAGATCATATGACCTTGCCTTGAATACTCCAAATATAGTAATAACAATAGATCTTCTCTTCTTTGCACCAAGTAGGGATATAGTGTATTATCCGCTGAATTTTAGATTCTTTTAGGCCTAAAATATAAGATTAATATTAGCTTTATTCGTTTAAATTAACCTAGTTACTTATATCGATTAATTGATTAATATTTTAATAATAGTTAGAATAAGGGACTTTCTAGAGTATTGACTCTATATATACCATATATAGATTACATAGATTATATAGAAAAAGTCAATAGTAAAAATGACTGATTCTTAGCTATAGAAGAACGATGAGGATATCTAGCTAGAGTCATCCACCCTTTTTCTTTTTTTTCTTTTTTTTTGGCTATCCCATATCTCCTTTTTGCTGGGTTCCCCTCATATGCCCAACCCATGCGACGCTCTTTCAGGTCGTTTCATGAGAGCATGCAGAAGCACTGCTTCCCCACCACGCAATCGGCGTCGCAGACAAGTCAATGGTTCAGCATTTTGGACTTGTTCAGGAATTGGTTGCATGTGCTTGATCACAAATTAGAGGTTCGCGACCTTGCAGTGGGTCAGAACCAAGCTTTCAGAATCGAGGATCGCCGGGAACGAGCCGCCCTCGTCATCGCCAAAGCTGGGGCCACCTTCGGCTTCTCTAGATCTCCCGAGACTCCTTATTTGATACATCCTAGTAACAAGAAATCCCAGGCAATAGGAGAATGCAGAGAACGCCACCGCAGGCATTAGATAATGCAGCCTGAGGCATCACTGCTTGGTGTGAGGGGAATATTGGACGCCTCAAAAGATTCAACGATATTGAGAGAATTAGAGCATCACAAAAAAATCCGGCCAAAATGAAGCCTGTGTTCTTTTTGTCAGTTGTTCTCCTCCAATTCAGGGCACTCGCTGCGCTCTGCGGGTCTTTGTGCGATCTGTATACGCAGAGTTGGGAGCAACTGTTCACCTCGCCCTCCCTCGATACCACCATCTGGAACTACAGAACAGACAGAAAGGCTCTGAGTGCGCAATTGGCCGCGAATGTTGGACAAGCAAACGGTAACTTGGTCATTTCGCTGAAAAAGCAGCAAGTTGCTACCTATAGCTAGTGAGCCCTGATCTATCTGCCTACATGGCCCTAAACTAAATTAGCACGCGCAGCACCGGCGGGGGCATCATCTCCAAGCCAAGGTTCCATTACGGGTATTACGAAGCTAGGATGAAAGGCAATGCCGGTGGCGGCTGGCACAGTGCATTCTGGCTTATGGCTGGCAAGTGAGTATCTTGACTTCAAATGCGGCCATGGCCAGCTCTCTGATCACCAGTCGCAGTGGCTCTTCAACATTTAGCACAGCAGATCACACCCACAGCGAGATCGATATATTCGAGAGAGACTCTGTGACCAACACGACTCTCACCTCCAATCTTAATTTTTGGAGGGCTGACGGGTCAAGGAATGGGGGCAAGGTGTCGGGGACCTTAGCTACTGCATACCAGTTTCCTCAATGGCAAATATTTGGCGCCCTTTGGAAGGAAAACTGGGTAGCCTTCTATATCAACGGCGCCAGGACGGCAAATTTAACCTTTCCCCCGTCGCTTTGGACGCACAATTATATGAACATCTGGCTCACGACCATTGCCTATGCCACAACGCCTGTGGACTCATACCTTCCCTCCACAGTCGAGGCCAGTTATGTCCGGTACTACCAGAAAGACTACGTGAGTTTCTAAATAGTATCTTCATGCCCATCTCGCTGATGCATTTAGTACCTTACGGCGGGATCGTTGTGTTTCGCGGATACTCTGCCAGGCGCCGCCTGCCCCTCGAACAAGGACTACACAGAAACCGGAGCATGGGCAGACTCTTCTTTATTCGGCTACACGCTGAATCTTGCAACACGCTACTCTTGTGGAACATCTGGGGCAACTGCATCGTGGCGTCTCGCAGGAGCTACTGTGACGGGAGTTTTTCAGCTCTGGGCTTGGATAGTCGTTTATCCAAATTCAGACCCAGCGGCCCGCTATACACTCACCAGGAATAGCGTCTCCATCACCAATACAGCTGTAAATCAGACATCTGGCGATTCCCGTTGGGTGCTACTAGCTGATAACATTGCTGTATCCGCGGGAGATGGACTCAGTGTTAAACTCACTGCATCCGGATCAGGCTGTGCACGAGCCGATACTGTCAAGTTTGTCCGCACGAGTTGAGACTGACTCAATTCTCTTTTTGGACTTTTTTGGTTAAAATACTTTCTGCAATGAAGTCTGGCTGGAACCAGGTAAGACATACGATCGGCTCTTTCGCTACGCTCATCCGATAAAAGCTTAGCTAGTTTTTCCTTGGAAGCTCAATTGGAAATTCCAGCGGCTTCACAGATCATCCCTAGTCAATCTAGTGAAGAATCATGATTGGAGGCAAGGTTTTGATGGAGAAGCAGATTACCCTCATAACGCTAATACTATGCTCAATGATGATTGCAAGTCGTTTCTGGAAAAATGTTGAGTTCGGGTGGAGTCGCCTAGAGACGCCTGATCTTCCAAGCGTACGGTAGTGTGACATGTTATAGCCCGTAAAGACGACCCCATATGTTTCAGTATCAGTCCTGCCATTCGGTCTTTACGTACCTTTTGTTATCGTAAGTGGGACGACCAGGACTGGATCTTGGTATACGAGCATGCGCAATTATGGTATTTAGTCAACATCACTACGCACTAATATAGGACGTCTGGTGGAGAAAGCGCATAGATTGCAGATTAGGTTAACTATAATGTGAAAGCCTCCCTATTCTCGTACACTGCAATAACCCGGCTCGAACAACACGAGCAGGTAAACTCCCATGATCATGAGATGCATCGGTAGCAACCTGGCTTGTCTCAGGCTCTTGACTTACCGTAAATCATGGCACCACGACGACCCCATTTGTCAATGAGCACCATTCCCAGGTACGAGAAGAAAATGTAGTGAACCGAGTTCACAGCCGTCAGGAGACGAGCAAGCTTTTCCTCGAGTCCAACAGACTATATTAGGACAGTCGGGAGGTGATACGATGGAGCTTTGATACCTGACAACTGAACAATTAAGTGAGTGCCCAGCCCGAGCATGAAGCGGCGCAAAGCTGCAGATCCACCTTTCTCGGTACTTCCTCGAAATAACTGAGACTATGCCATTGAATTTTCTGTTTCGAGCTTGTAGGCACGAACAACTTCGTTTCGCTCGGCCAGCACTTCGGGACTTGGGACAGTGCGGATCGGCCAAAATGATGTCAGCTTCCTCGATGCAATCCTTGTATATGAGCCATCTCGGAGACTCTGGTAGCCATGGCGCAGTGGAGAGCACGACAAACCTGCCTCTCCACTCCGCTTTTGTGGTTTCACTCTGCCAGACAGGAGCGGTGGCTGTGTTGAGGCCGTTCCCAAGGCCTGCAACGAGGCGTCCGACGATCATGTGAGGTACGCTGAAGGCTGAAATCTGCAAAATCGCACCGGTCACCTGAACGGTAGTGCCCAAGATGACCGATCGTTTGCGACCTAATTATGAGCCAATCCATGAGCCGGAGACAGCGCCGAAGAAACAGCCCACGTTGTATAACGAGGTGATAGTTCCCTGCATATTGGCATCGGGGTTGTTCACCGTCTGCAAGAAATCCCTGAACACAATGATCCTACCTGCGAAGTGGCTCGTGAGCTAGTGAAATGAGGTTTCATTGAGCGACAATGACAGAGTCATACAGCCTAGCTTGAACGTACTGAAAACAGCTTGGTCATATCCGAACAAGGCCATGAAGGCTGTGTAGCATACTGTCAGCCATATGAGGAGAACGGTTCCCCTCAAGCCGAAGTATCGATTCGCCATGTCGCTGACGGAGACGGGTAGTGCTCCTATGCTGGGCTTGATGGCTGTGGCAAAAAGAGATGTTGGTAGGCAAAGTTGTAGATGTCGTACGAAAGCTTCAATTGGTCCAAGAGGACGAACAGCAGAATATAAATAAATCAGCAAACCTAACTTGGCAATGCACCCCGCATTCCTACATCTGGGGATCCCGGGGAAGTTTTGGAAATGGTGCGTTGTGTCACTTCTGGAGGTTTAGATGGGAGTGAATGCGGGTCCGTGGCGATCGGTCACCCCACGGCTTTGACACGGACCGGTAGGCGGGCAGACTCCGCAGTGGCGTGTTTAGCACCTTTTGACCTGAATCGTTTCTATTAGAGCTTAGCGCCGGCGCCAACACGGCCCTTTGGACCTGGGCCATGGCTAGGAAAGGCAAGTGTTGGGCTTGATTGTTTCGATATCTTGGGTTGACAGCTGTTGGTTTAGCAAATCCGATTCTACCCATATTATTTGCTGTGAAATTGGCCCTGATGGACTAGGCATAGAAATCTGGCTGACGGTATACCCCTGCCCAAAAAAACAAAACACTGAAATCGCACTTATCTAGAGGCAAGGGCCTATTACTCTGGCAGTTTATGCTCAATCATGCTAGAATAGAGAGTTCGTAGCTCTGGAAAAAGACTAGGTAATGCACGATGCTAATTTTGAAGCAATACATCATCTCAAGTAAATTTCTCTGAGCTATTAGCTGTGAAGGACATAGTCTGAGTAGAAAAATAAGGTAAAGGATTAACAGCAGACTATTCGGAGAAAGAGACATGTATGCTTGATCCCCTAGTTCTCTCAAAACTTTGGTTTTGAGCTCTGTAATGACTCCAAGTTTGAGCCCGGTCTTTATCACTTTCACCAGATCATAACGGCTGACGCTTGGGCACTCGGCCTGCTGGCTTCTTCTCATAGAGAAACCTTGCCACAACTCGTCGGCTTTGAGAGTGGTAGGCATTCAAGCGTTGCCTCCATGCACTCGATAGCATGTAACCCTGTCAGAGGAGTCATTAAATTTAGAAGCTAAGATATAGGCGAGCCTGGCTGGGTTTTGCGAAAGTCTGGCGATTAAGTTATGCAGTGCTTCTAGCGTTGCCGTCGAAGCTAGAGGGGCTCGTTTAGTGCCGAAGAGGACCGGGGTATAGTAAATGCGCCAACCCAACCTGGAATATCATTTGACTTTGAAATTGGACTTCGGTCCCAGCCGGAACCGGCCAACATGTCCCCTTGCTAAGTGGATGGTAGGAAGCGTGTCTAGGTCCTGAGTATCAAGATCCTGTGCAATAGGCGTCTGCTAAGACTGCGCGTTGCTGAGATTTGTCATGGCAAGTAGAAGATCGAAATCGACGGGCATAAGTTCCTCACATTAAACCTCCGAATGATCCAACCATCTTAATTAAAGTTTCAAGCATAGCCGGCCTGCATTTTCAGGAAATTTGCTCCTCCGTAATCCTATTTCATCAATTTGTAACCACATTTCCATAAGTTTGAATGACATCTAACGCAGGGCCTTCCGGAGGTGACCCAGTTCTATCAATTCGGTGAATTCATCGAGAGCGATGACAGCTACTGTCGTAGCAGTAGCGGCCAGGTCTGGTAGTACACGATCCTTAGTTGTGAGCTGTTCGAGATGAAATACCGCTTGGCTTCGACACTGCTCTCTTATCAATTCTACTCAATCAGAGCGGTTTGCGAGTATTCAGAGGCGGCACGATATCTTGAAGTGATTTAAGAGCAGGTCATGATTTCGCGTATGTAACGATCTTTATTGGTAGCCTGATTGTTGAGATGAGAGGCAGAATCTCTGTTCATCACGTGGTGCTATTTTCAGCTACAAGTATGGCGAAAGTGCATTACAATCCGTGTTCCAAAGAAGATGGAAATTTAATGGATTCCTGGATCTGGCTTGGCATAAAAATGTGTTGATTTTCTTCGTTTTCTTTGTTTCTAGTTTCCAAGTAACATGCCAGGAACGACATGCCAAGCTACGCTATTCACATTGGATCATAAGGACGATCGAACACCGTCAGCCAACGCTCATTTGTCGCCTACAGCTAGCTGAGGACCAAAGCTCAGGCTAGCTTCCACTCTGTCATTTATGCATCGTAATATTGACAGTACTTTCTGTGTTGGTTGGAGACTGAGCCAGCCTTGTTGCAAGGGCAAGTCTATGCAAGGCGGTGCCAAGCCCACCCCATGAGAATACCTGTGTAGTTTAGAATTATCTCACTGCCTGGCTTGGGGACATTCGCAAAGTGAAATGAAGGAATTAATTAGCCGTTTTACCTATCATTACGTCTAGTCATACAATCGAAGAGGCTTCTTCGTTCTGAGACGACAACACCCTGCAGGGGCTGCCAATTTCAACATGGAGACAAGCTCATACGCCAAGAGCCAAGACATTTGTTTACTAGTAACGTGTTATGACCTGTCCAACCCAGTAGCTAATTTCAGCACAATCAATGCACCACGTTTCTAGGGAAAGCAAACACTTTTCCAACCATGATCCTCGTCGAAATACGAGAGTTGAGCCGCCCACCATGACCAAGCATCAGGCGAAACGGGCGCCCCTTTTCTCTCGCTACGCTAATTTCATGGTATTCCACTCCGAGGTGGGCCTAGTGTCCATTTGCCAACCCTTCATCGCCGAGGCTCATCTGCAGCCCTAGCCTAGACCAGGCGCTGGCTTACCCGCATGCCAAGGCTCGGACGGCCAATTCTGCCGCTAGACATGGATGCCGGCCACGATTCGTGCGGGTGTCACTCCCCGCACGTACATATTTCACGTGTTTTGGGGTGGTTCAATTTTTTCCATTTTCTCGCCCAATATTGAACTATGGGGACACAAAGTTCCAAGATTTTTTAAGATTGCTGAAGCCGAGTTGCCAGGGCAGAACACCCGGGGTGTGGTTAGGGCGCAAGTTTGGCGTTCGAACGTCGCCAAATCTAGGAAAATGCAAGATACCAAGTGACTCACCCACGAGATTACCCTTGGACTTTTGACTGGGGTATTTCCAGGCATAGGCTGAACATGAATATCTTTGCACATAAACCCAGTTCGTCCTACGTAGTACCCTGTTTAGGCACTTTATTCACGAAGTCCTTCATTCCTGGGCTGGCCAGTCTTGTCAACCTACCCTGTAACCGGTGAGCGGAAATGGCAATTCAACCTTGATGCATCTCGTTTAACCGACTCCACTGATGCGAAACTTCCCTGCCTGCAGCAGCTGATGCCTGTCCTCTGAGAGTTGTCAGCTGGGTCTGCAACATATGGAAATATCGTCTCATCTTTCAGATACGGGAGTAGTCCAAGTGAGCATAACGGTTTCTTCACGTCGTTGTCTTCTATATATACGGTAAACATGGTACGGTATCACGACCGCCAAGACTTTAACCGATGAATCATTAAATCCTGGGGACGGCCTGAGTGGAGCACGACGGCCCGTGTCGGAGTGATGAAGCGCGCCAACGGAGCAAGGCTAATTTAAAAAGCGCTTCGAGCGCGAATGTTGGTAGTAACTGAGCTAGTCATCAGTCACGTATGAGAAGAGTTGTCGTGCGACACTACGATGCGCATACGGCCTGTATTGTGCCCGAGTTCCATCATGCGAAAAGACCTGTGCAATTTATATGTGAAACCCCTCAACACCGTCGCGTGGCCTTGGGTTGGAGAAGGTTGGATTGGAGAAAAGAAAATCACGTTTGCCAAGACGCATAATGTACGTAGGGTAGCAGTTGGTCGAGTGAGTCGTGGTTCTGGTCAACTAGGCGAATGTGATTGCGCTGGTTATCCACAGGCTATCGACCGCTGCCACATGGTGGCGATCTTTTTTGCGGGGGATGGAGATGGGGATGGCACGGTACCAATTGATCGGACAAAGTCAAAGTAGCATTACTGAAAAAGATGATTCTCTGTCACTGTGGGAATTCGGAACTCCTGATACATTGCTTCATGCGTCCCGTCCTTCAATCAAGGCGTCTCACAAAGCATGTCTGTAGGGTAGCCTCATCTCGTGGTTTCGGTGTTTTGTTCAGCCCCGCGAGACCGTTGCCAAGGAAGGATTGCCATGCTGTCTGTTGCTTGTTAGGCTCAGTAGGATGCGACAATGACATTTCCTTGGAATGTCGAGAGGGACCCAATTCGAGATTGCCGATACAGCGTTGGTTAATTGCCCGTCGTCGCAAAGGGCTACGTCGACACTGCTCGTTGGGCTCGGCTCTTACAACGCATATGGTTAGACGCTCAATCTATCCCGCGTAACGTAACGAGTCCCGTCCAAGCCCTGCGCGGCGCCACCGGCTCTGATTGGGCCGGGTGGGCAGATCTGACACACTCGCCTCGCCCAAACACCAGCGGGTGGCTTGCTCAGGATGGATCAGGTGTCTGCCGTTGACCGGGGAAGCGCCGTGCTAGGGGGCCAATCCCTTGAGGCTAGCCGAACAGGAAGGTGGTAAGGCTCCGCGATCCCCACCGTTTCGGCGTATCTAGACGCGTGAGCAAAGGGCGGAGAGATGTTGGGGAACTTGGAGAACTCGGGGAAACACGCCCCGGGATGTGCCAAAAAGTGGCGTCTAAGTGGACGGGACAATTTGCGGGGTGGCTCGAGGTGGACCCGGACAACCCCAGCTTTCCAAGGCCTCTTGGCTCCGTTATTGGTGCGTATAAACCGCCTGGCAACGAGAAAACTCTGGCCCGGCCTAGCCTGCTAATCGAGACCCCCCCCTGAACCCCAGAAATCAAGCATCTCTGACTGTTGCTCACGCGGAGAGAGAGGGTGGGCTTTCACAACGAGGCAACGAACCATTCTCCAGCTTTCCCAGTTCCACTCGCAAACCCAGACCAGAGTGAGCAAGCAACGAAATCCAGATTCGGCGCGCCGGTACCGTATCCCCGGATGCAGCGGCTATAAGCACGCCTAATATAGTTCCAATCGTCAATCGAGGGCTCTACAAAAAGTCGGCCGCCCGCCCCTCTCTGTCTCACAACCCTCTTGTCCTCGAGGTTGCTCCCGTCCTTTCCCCTTGCCAACCAACCCAACCCTCCCTCAATCAACTTGCCTAACCACCCCTCAGGCAAACACGACAGTCAACATGAGCACCACGGTTGAGACCAAGACCGACCAGGTCGAGTCGGGCATCGCCCAGGCCGACCACAATTCTCTCCACGATGAGAAGGGCGGCATCAACAAGGCCGCCGCCATCGAGGCCGAGAATACGGAATACCAGATGGGAGTCTTGGAGGCTGTTCGCCTGTACCCCATGGCTACCTGGTGGGCGTTCGTCATGTCTTTCTGCATCGTAAGTCCGCCTCTCTTGTCCTCTCCCAATTGAGAGATGAGGGGGGCATTCAGGCTAATCTGGTCCATTTCCAGGTCATGGAATCCTACTGTGTCTTCCTCATCGGTTCCTTCCTGGCCCTGCCTCGGTTCAAGGAGGACTACGGTATCTTCCACACCAAGGCCGACGGCACCACCGAGTGGGTTGTCGTTCCTAGCTGGCAGTCTGCCCTCCAGGCCGTCGGCCCCATCGGCGCCCTCATCGGTGTCTGTCTGTCCGGTCCCCTCACCAGCAGGGTCGGATACCGCTGGGCCACCATTATCGGTCTCATGCTCCTGAACGCCTTCATCTTCATCTTCTTCTTTGCCAACTCGCTCCCCGTCATGTTTGTCGCTCAGCTTCTCGAGGGTCTTCCCTGGGGTATCTTCATTGCCAACGCCCCCGCCTACTGCAGTGAGATTGTGCCTCTAAGACTGCGAGCTCCTTGCACGCAGATGTTGCAAATGTTCTGGGCCGTTGGTGCCATCATTGTCGGTGGTGTCTGCTACCACTACAGCGGTTATGACCACCCCAACGCCTACCGGTACGTGCCCTCCTTCGTCGGCTGTACTTTTTTTACTGACTGAATTCGTGCAGAATCCCCATTGCTCTGCAGTGGATGTTCCCCACCCCTCTCGCTATCCTCATGTTCATCGCTCCCGAGTCGCCCTGGTGGCTCGTCCGCAAGGGACGTCTGGATGACGCCGCCAAGTCCATCGAGCGCCTGGGACGCAAGGGAATTGTGAACGCCGCCGAGTCTGTTGCCATGATGCGTCGTACTATTGAGCTGGAGAAGACCACCAAGGAGCCCAGCCTTTTGGAGCTGTTCAAGGGCGTCGACCTGTACCGTACCGCCATCGTCTGTGGTGTGTACGCCGCCCAAAACTTGACTGGTAACCTGATTGCCAACCAGGCCGTTTACTTCTTCGAGCGTGAGTGGCCACCGGTACTGACTCAATTCACGGGATACTTACTAATGCAAACACAGAGGCTGGTATGGACACCAACACCGCCTTCGCTCTCGGTCTCATCACTTCGGCTCTCCAGATGATCTTCGTCATGCTCTCCTGGATTCTCACGACCTACCTCGGCCGTCGTACCATCTACGTCTGGGGTTCGCTCATCAACGTCGCTTTCCTCATCGCTCTGGGTATTGCCGCCTCCGTTGGTGATTCTAGGTCGGCCAACCTCGCACAGGCCTCCTTGGGTCTTATCGTCTCGGTTCTCTTCACCTTGGGACCTGCCCCTGCCTCGTGGATTATCATTGCCGAGACTTCGGCCATTCGTCTCCGACCCCTGACCACCGGTATCGGCCGTGGTGCTTACTACATTGTCAACATCCCCTGTATCTTCCTTGGAAGCTACATGCTCAACCCAACCGTAAGACACCCGCTCCCCGCTTTTTGATAACTATCACTAACGTATTACCACAGAGTGGAAACCTTGGTGGCAAGTCCGGATACGTCTGGGCCGGTACTGGTTTCATCTGTTTCGTCCTGGCCTACTTCTATGTTCCTGAGATGAAGGGCCGTTCCTACCGTGAGATTGACATCTTGTTCAAGCGCAAGGTGGATGCTCGCTACTGGACCAAGGCTGAGGTCGACCCCAACGCCGACGAGTAAATGGATATGTATGTAGGCGTGTGCTGGGCACGACACGCTGCAGGGTGGAAAAGAAAACGCTCGAAGCCGTTAGCAGCAGGATGCATACTTAGATAAGCTCTAAGCACTCTATTAATAGCCTGCAGATGGAGGTATCAGCACTTTCTCTTCACAGGTGAACAGAAGTTAGCCACTATTCATTCTACTGGGTGTACCTATCAACTCATCTCATAAGTCCGTGAACCACACGATGCAATGTGACTCTGGTGCCTCCACCGGCCTGATTTCTCGGACAAGCATCGTGCATGATGTGAAACTCGAACGCAACCCGGCTCTCGCACAATGTGACGCGGAGCAGCTTGCCCGGGAAGCGGGTGAGGAGAGGGGCGAAAGGCTGGACCTCCATGCACAAACTCCCTCAGAGCTTCCTGCAGGCGTCTAGACCTCAGCTTTTGTAGCGATCCACACGGAGCAGACTGAACGATCAAATTTATTGCAATAGTAACTTATAACGGCTGTTCTATAGATTCGCTAGCCCCCTTCCGCTTGAAGCCCCATGCCGTTGTAGCCGCATTAGCTCTCTAGAACTCCTTAGCCCAGCACTTTAGCATTCGTCGGCTACGGTTCAACATATTTACACCCGGAAGCCGAAGTAACCGGTCGCTGTAATCAATGGTTCGTCGAGATCGGCGCACCATCTATGCGAGTGTTCCCCGCACATTGCCACCCCGGTCTGTCTCGGGTTTCATTATCCCTTTGTGCGAAACCTAGACATTGAAGTGCTTCTCGTGACACGGCGGTTCCATGTGCAGACTTTGACTGATGGAGGAGGCGATGCTCGGTAGGGAGTCATGGTTGCTCATCCGGCAAGAAAGAGGGAGCCTCAATGTCGAAGTGCCATTCTTCTCACAATTTGTCATAGCATCCATTCTTCGGGTTTGTCGCCCTTGGTGATAAAAGGTTCATCAATATTCCTTATCGCAAAGTCGCTGCAGAGGATGCACGCCGAAGCCACGAGCGAATCAAGTTCGGCCACGATAGCCTCGCGCTTTGAGTTGTGAACAACACCCATGGAAGCCTGTAGTTGTAGGTGTCTGATTCGCTTCGCTTCATCAGCACCAACTTGCTCAAGCACTAATTCTGCGAGGCAATCGGCGTGGAATGCATGTTGACAAGGAAATGCGAAGAACAATCGACTGAGTAAAGGCAGACCGCACGCACAGCACTTCTCTCCTGGCTCAACGATCGCATAGCGGTGGTCCAAGGCCGCGATTTTTCTCTTAATGTGTGTAACAGATCGTGCAGACTCGTCCATTTCCCTTGCCAAGCGATCAATACCACGGCAGTAATCCTCCAGAGTGTTACAGATTTCTTCCTTGAAGGCGTCAATCGCAACAAAATCTGGGAGGAGAGGAAGTAGATCCTCAATTGTCAGGAGATCGCATCTACTCAACAACTTGACAGCCACACTAGCATCGCCAGCCTGTGAAATCACTTTTTGGGCCATTACTAGCCAGAGCTGCTTCCGCAACTGAGGCTGGGTTTTGGGCTGATCAGCAACCTCCGCTGCGAGCTCCAATTCATCGTGTGAGAGAGCAATGTCAAGTGCATCTTGATACCGAGCGAGTATTGTGTATATGTATACACAGGATAAGGTACGGTGATGTTGGTCGCAGAGCCGAAGTGCGAAGTCTAGGTCATACTTTGGTCTGTTACCCTGGCTTTCCAGATATGAGAGCAGACTCAACTCGTCCTCTGCAGGTTGAGAAGCATACAAGGAGACCAAGGTATTGTGAACAATCGAATCTTCGGATTGGAGCTGATACACAACATAGCTCAAGTATCGGATTGCTTGGTTGACTCCCCCAGAGTAGGTCGTGTTATAGCCGAGCAGAGCGGGGATGAGCTTTCGCGATTCCAAATGGGTGTTTTTCATCCATATATCCACCATACGTTCTGGTGCATGATTCATCAATACACTGCTGTATAGATAGAATATGTTGGGATCGATTCGTTTCTCCATCACATCCAGCGCTACACTCCACTGCTCCCGCTGCATCAAGTAGGCCATTGTATACTCGTAGTCATTGACAGCATCGGCAAAGAATAGGAGCTCCCTTTCACGACCATGGCTTTTCATGGTATCAAAGGCCGTTTTCTTGTCAAGATCATTCTTGAAATCATTGATGAACTTCTGGTACTCTTTTTGCACCGAGTTTAGAAGATTCTGCAAGTCTCGGTGCCGAAGTGGATTAGACTGTGCCGACCCATTGGCGATGTCCTCCAGAGTGTTGAGCTTTGCGATCAACAGCTCAACTATCCAGGTGGCCAGCATCGTCCTCTGCGTAGTTGCGCTCTTGTCTGTCGCTGCAAGCCTGTTCATAAGGAACACTCTCAAGGCATCGGTTTGATTCTTGTCGATCATTTCAAGGGCAAGGCTTTCAAAAGCCTTGTTGCTGCGTCCGTATAGCACGGCAGCTTCGTTCCATCGTCCCTGGCCTGACAAATGATCGCCGTATGCGGCCGCCACTGTTTCCCTTTGCGCTCGAGTGCGGGCAAGCTGCAGAGCCGGCTCAAACCGCTGCAAGCCCATCATAATTCTCCAGATAACCCGCTCCTCGTCCTGTATTACGATCTCGAAGATTTCCTTCGAGGTGTAGACCCAGAATGTGTTATGCATATGGTCAACCGCCAGGCCCGATAGTCTTTGTCTCTCATCCGAAACTTGGTGCTTTGAGATCATTTGACCAGTCAAACGGTTCGTTATGATGACCCAACCGCCGACTAAGCTCAGAATGTGCCACTGGGTAAGCGCAATCGCTTCAATAACTTCAGACGAGTCCTCAAACCTGGCCGAAGGCTCTGGAGTTACGATTTGGGTTTTGGTAAGCATTTTTGATTCCGAAAAAGGGTTTGACCCCATGCCGCTGTCCTCACGCGAATTTAGTAGCTTGCCCTGGAAGACACCCTGGGAGGTAAGCCAGGCGAAGGTTCGTTCGTAACCGTTTCCGTTGTAGAGACTCATATCTTGGGGTGCCGGAGATACAACAAGACTAGATTGTCCTTCTCCTGTGAAGCATACCTCATGGTGTTCGGATCGATTCGACTCGAATAGCCTAGCGTAGATACCTGCGATGCCTTCACGTTCGTCGGTGGTTCTCCCTGTGACATGGCTCAGGCGACTTGGTGTCGCAATCATGAGTCTTCGCACACCAAGCCGACCCTCTGGGCTTTCAAGCCAGAGCCCAGTGATGGGACCATAATGTATGTGCTGTACAAGTTTGAGGTATTTAACATCATTGGGAGACCCCTTGCGAGAACCAACGGAAGAATCAGTGAGAGTCTCATAGATCCTGCCGTCGGAGGCACCCAAGAGAATCTCACCAGTCGATGCTGTTGGTAGTGCTGGATTCCAAGCAATGCTCTCAAGGGAAATGTGACGTAGCTTCCCTAGGAGGTGCGGTTGTCGGGAATGCGAGTGAAGGTAGTAATTATCGCCGTTCGACGCACATATGAACAGATGGGATGCTGTGGGATCGAGAAACATGCGTCGAATGGTCGCTCCGCCAGCGGTCGTCTTCTTGGGTAGTTCGATGTCTGATCACAGTCAATTGAATTGGCCAAGGCGTTTCAATTGCTCACATACCTTCAATCTCCCCAGGCCCAAGTACATAGTTGATGCGAAGGATGCGTTTGTCTGAGAGCGCAAGAATTATAACCTTGTTTGCGACCTGCGCAGCGACAAACTCTGGGGTGAAGGGAAAGTGAAATCGGACACGTTTTAAGGTGAAGATGGGTGAATCATCTACTTCTACATCGATGTTGTGAACATTAAACTCGCAGCCTGAGTTAGAGTCCATGCTGTTATGTTGCAGTTTTCGTGGGGTCTTTGGTCAAACTCGACTTGACGTTCTCAGGTTGCCTTGTTCTCGGGCGCCAGGCAGACGTTTACTGGATGACGAAGCGAATGACGTGAACGTTCCACGACTCGTGCCCTGTGGCTGCGGAGCAACGGCTTTAACCGCGAAAGACTCAATAGCCGTCTATCGCTACATTTAGCAATTGGCGAGCTGGTTGCCACACCTCGCTACTGCTTATGCTGGACACCTTGATGGCCCCTGTGTCTTACATTCTGCGGAGACTCGCTCTTGGCATTGACTTCATTTATTTGACGGTTGTAGAGATGGTCTGCTTCGACAGACTATCAGCATGATGACCATTAAACGACACGCTCAGAGAGATGTGAGGATGAAAGCTAGCCAACAGTAGGCATGGAGATGGTAAATGCTTGAATCTGGGGTCAAATCTAAGCTTATCGACCATGGATTGAGTCTGTCATCAGATAAAAGGTCACCAAATGAAGGAGGCTCTGACCCGTTAATGGCAGATAATCGAAAGTAAGCAACAATGTTGGTACTGCCAAGCTTCCACAATTTTGGCATCATGAACGAAGCTTATTTCTCGACTCTTTATTGTTTAATGTTGTTTGTGAAAGACCCAGACTTGCGCTATTTGTGAGAACGCAAGGAATTTAATCATTCAAGAGTGTTAACGACCTTGGCAATGCTTGTCAATTACTTTCCTGGCCTAGACCTTGTAACTAGTTCAAAGGATACTACAGATCTAATTGAGTATTGGCCTGAAAGTCCACGGCCTCGACGGAAACCCTTGGCCACTAATTGATGCGACTAATTTCCAGATAAATGGAAAAGAAGGTATCCGACCACCATGGCTGTTAAATCTTCAAACCACAGTTAACACAATACTTCAGATACTAGTTGCATCGGCTGTCATCCTTGATTCATCAATAACGGTTCTCCCTCCTCGAGCTCAAACTTTTATAAATACTCAAAGGTTGAGCAAGTAGTATTGGAAGGCAAGAAAGAAAGAGGTCTCTGTAAGGTCCCGTCAAAGTTGCCCAAGCGTCTGATAATGCAACTAAACGAGCCACTGGCGTTCAAGTTCTCACACACCCAATTTAAACCGCTTCGTCAGAAATTTCATACTCCAGCAAATCCGCCGAAACATCATCATAACGCGCTTCGTCAAGAGCAAGGTCCACAATACGGTCGGAAATGTCATTTGGCACACCGTGGTAGACAGAGAACCTGTGTCCCTCGATGAATGCAATGTCCGGAAGCACAGTGGTGCAGTTTGCCCCTTCAAGTCCTTCCTCATCCCTTCTGCGACCAGGTCTGAAATAGAAACCTCCAGCAATCTCGGGGTTGGTTTGGCTGCAGCTAACGCAGAGGTTGTTATGACCTCCGTCCGAGTTGCATGACTGGCCACAGGGTGTGTTTTGCCCTGTGCGGAACACAGTTGCTTGCTCAGGCACCCCGGTAGTGTCGAGGCCAGTGAAGAGCATAGCGCGGAATGGCTCGCCAGGTCGGACAAGACCACAGCAGTTACGTGGGGGGACATTGTTGCACTGCAGGACTGCGGGTACATGGCATGGAGAGCCACCAATTTGACGCTGTCGATGAGCAGTGATGGTCACAGAAGAGACGCCGGCTGCAAGCCACAGAGCAGCAGTGAAAAGCTTCATTGTCAAAGGGGTCATGGTTATGTTGGTGCAAAGTAATGCAAGCTGATGTCTCTGTCTAGTCAACTTATGAGGCCAAATCGTGTCTGTTATTTATACTGCGAACCCTCCACAAATCACAGCAGTTAAGAACCGAAGTCCATTGCCAAGAATAATACTGTGTCGGTCCGTGTAAGATGGACCATCAAGGTGTTAAGCGGGCGGGGATAATTGCTGCTTATTTTGCTTATTTCGTCTGACTGTTGACTGCTGTGCTGTTTTATACAAGGGTTCACTTCTTGGTAGAGCAATAGTCAGCGAATTAGAAGCCTATGCCAAGCGCATTTTTAACCCCCCCGTCTATGGGGTGTACAAGCTCTTTGTGGATTTCATATGAATGTGAAATTCAGAAAGTGAAGGCAACACTTGGAATGTAACATTAATTCTTGCATGTATTGTGCTGAGGTTGGAAAAGTTGGTGCCTTTTTGATCTCAAAACATAAAGCTGTTGCTAATTGAGAATAATGCTTGCCACCAAAGCGACTACAGTTTGGGCCGCGTTATCAACTTCACTCAGGATCATCGTTGTTGGCCGTATCAAAATGCCTTCTCATATGACATCTGGCTAATTTACGGACTGTCAAAGATAAGGAGAACACTCGGTATCTCTACGACTTGCCATCATATCCAGGCAGGAAGGTTCGCGATTCTATGGCTTGATTGAGATTCGGCAATGCACTGGATGCAGGCGCAGCCATCAAGGTTACGGATCAGAACTTCGACGGTCGCCAAGTAACTCAACTCTCAGCTACGTTCTTTGGAATCTCGTTTTCTGTCAAATGGCATATCTTAACAGTAGCTTGAGAAGTGGTATGGTGGAGGCCATGGTCCGGAAGGATGAGAGCAGGTTCCGAGAGCCCACATTGAATCAATGGCAAGCCAATGAGGTGGCAGATCATAAGGTCATGAATCCTTGACGCATGCACAGGCCTCTTTATCGGTCCACCATGCATTAGGAATGCATGAATATTTCGGCAATAAAACGCCAATTTAGCGTAGTATGGACCGATCTCTCCGGGAAACAAAACTGCTGTTTCTGTAAAGGAGCCAAAAAACAGGAACAAAAGGAAAAAATATCGCATTCTTCAAGGCATAATGTCTAGATCACCGCAGGACTACGTTCTTGATAAGGAGCTTTGACAGGATACTGTGGACATCTGCTTGTATTGAAACCACAAACGTATGTATGAAAGCCTTTCCAGGGCTCTTGTCTCAGGGATAATATGCCTTGTATACCTGGAGGGCAATCTCAACACAATGCACCCATCCTAGTAAGGTCGTTGTCAACAACACAAGAGCTGCGACCCAGAAAGTATACCATTGGGGACCATTCCTCCGATCGAACCGCCATTGCGACAGCGTAGCTGGGGTGGATTCATCGTATGTCTGCCTCAGCAAGATCAGACGATCTCTCCAATGATGCAATTGCTCTATTTGCCTCGAATGTGCTTGCAATGTCCCACATCGGACTAACAGATCATTAGCCTCACAGCCTGTATCATCGAAATATTTCTGACATAACGTTCTAAACCATTTTTGCTTTGTTTTCGATGACCGGCGCGCTGGCGAGAATTCGGATTGTGGGAATAAGAGGGCTATGGTATCCAGTGTTTCTGCCACAAGATCTTGAGGCAACAAAGACCTTTGCCAAGTATTAGCAATCACTTGAAACTCGGACTTCTCGTACTCACTCTTCCGTTTGAAATCGTAGAAAAGAAACATGGTTGAAGATTAATAATGTTCTATCATGGTCAACCAGTCGCAAGTGATCCAAAAGGTCGGCAGTGAACCGCAAAGTTATCCCCCGGTAACGAAATCCTGTCATTCTTCCAACCCGGCTCTCATCCGAGCCCCAATGCCACTTTCCCATCGGATAAGTCTACAATTCACATCTGTCGACAGCTACTGAGACCATCATCAAGTTGGACAGACCCAATGGCGTCGATTGGGGCTACCATCGACACAGGCACTAAACGAATGGGAAGATCAAAGGCTTGATTTGCTCGAGGGCCGGCACCTGATGTTTACGAAAGTCAAATCCGGCCCAACTTGGAGTCATTATTGACAGCCCAAGGAATGGCTGAAGGGGCTCCGCTATTCTTACGGCTCTACATGGTCGGATATTCAGAAGAAAAGGCAGCACCGACGGTAATGGTTTGTTGTATAAGTAAGAAGCGAAGAAGTGAGGCTGAACGATGTGTTCGGCAAAGTGCTTTGGTGAAGCAACACGGCTTTGGGCTGGGAAGTAGCGCAATTTGCCTCGAGGCTAAATCATTACCTATAAAGTGTGTGTTGAAAGCATCATCAACGGCGTATCGAGTACCACCAAGTGACCTTGACAAAAGAGGACCAACTGGGCGGACGAGCTCGCATAAATGCGACCATCCGTCAATCGGACGAGAGCTAGTATTTGGAGAAGAACCTCCACGAGTCGCGACAGGAGGTGCCACAGTTGCCATTGGCGGCGATCTGTTTCAACTTACGGTTGCCCATGTTCTGGATCACCAAGACCAACGCAGAAAATTTGTTGGGCGGCCGATGTTGGATGAAGTTAATATATCGGAGGAACACGAAGACGATGACCTGGCCCCAGATGAAGACTACGTTGTCACGAGCAGAGCCAACTTGACTCTTTTTGAACCCTCAGATGAAGAAGACGTGGGACCATGCTATGACATGCCAAGCTCAACTCTCGATGAGAGACAAAAGATGGGCTAACGAACGGCTGCGATAAAGACGAGCTGAGAACCACAAATCCAATGCTGCCTTGCACTGGCGAACCCATCTCAAGATCAAAGGTACTGCACAAAGGACAGGACCTCTTCAAAACAAGCATTGCACTACCCATTGTCCAGGACGAAAATCTTGATTATTTGCTCGTACCTGTTCGTCCCCAGACTATTGTTCAATCCTATACCCTTTTGAACCGCGTTTGGACCACCACGGAAGATTTCATCGAGATACGTGAAGTATCTGAAATAGAGGATACGGAAATGAAAATTTCGCCATTACTTCTTCTCGTGGTGTGATCTCTGGTACTCTACTACCTGGGGTGACTTCATGCTTTGGAAGAGAAAGTAACGACTTCCAAAAGCTATATGTCCTCAATTTGGACGGGGTTATCTTTGAGGGTGACTCTGGAGGTGCAGTTATAGATGCCCCATCTCGTTGTCTTTATGGTCATATTGTCCTCGGAGTCCTAAACACATCGTTGGCATACATAAGTTCTGCATCAGAAATGATTCAACATATTGAAATCACGATCCGATCGAAAACTACGCTGAATTTGAGCGATTTCAAGGCAGCTCTTGAGTGCCCCCCGATAAAACTAGCTAAATTGCCCACTCGGGACGTGGATAAGGCTCAACCACCATACAGACTGCCCAGTCCTACACCTACGAGCAATTCTGTTCATAATCTTGTACCGCGATCAAGGCATTACAATACCGTCGATGATGACGACGATAGGGACGCACTTGGCCATTCCTCTAAAAGACGAAAGACATCTAATGAAGCGTATGCTATAACTGATAACGCTATGGCCTGCTTTCTCTTTGCAATCTTAAGACAAGCGGATCTCAAAAATGCGAGTTCATCACAGTTTGTTCCACTAAGAAATACAGGACTAACTCATACTTAGATCGACTGGAATCACGTGGCCCAAGACCCAACACTACGCGACCCTATCATCAACGGCCATGCTGCTAGGATGAGCTATTCACGCTTCCGAACCGAAGTACTTCAACCCAGAACACAAAATAAGCGCGCACGTGTCAATAATACCACACGAATACAGCTTCCATCAACTCCTGGGAAACCCAAACCTTCTAGTGACATTATTGGCGACATTGACTGGGGTGTCCAAACACGTCCGAGAGCCAAGGAGGTCAACAAACATTCCTTGCCAGCACCGGACACGGCATAGATTTATGAAGGTTATCGTTGGCTACCAGCTAAGTCGCCATTTCAAGATCTATCTCCATATTAGCCGCCTTGGTCCCTCGATAGTTAGAGACAGGTGTAGATGCGCCATACAACGACGCGGGACTACGGGGCAGCTTTTACTAGACTTCGGCTGCGACGCGAAGTGGCCATGCAACAAACCTCATGGCAATCATGCCGTCCAGGGCCGAGCCGAAAATCTGCTCCACTGTCATGAAGACCCCCGACATTTAAGTGATTTGGAGATTCAATGCCACAACTCTGTCCCGGGATATGCCTGGTATCACACTCAATTAAGGTTCGGCCGGCAGTGGCCTGTTCCTGGCCGTTAATTTCTCCACCCTGGTTAGTGGGCTCAGACGCGTCACTTACAAGACTTTAGTCTTTGCTTTAAGATATGGTCGGCCAGATCTGCAACTCTCTTCACAGCTGTACCAGGGATCAGTGGGCCGCTTGATGGGCGAAGGAAAGTCAATGTTTTCATAAAATATGAGTGGTCTTTCGATGGTTTGTCGGTCTGGTCATATTGTGGAAGTGCATTTCCACATAGCTCGGTCACAGATTCATCTTGGAACCAAGCCCGCCACAGCATGTAAAGTTGGGCGCCGCTTTGCTCCAATAGTTCGAATGAGACATCATTTCTTGTTGATCTCTGCCACAATACCTACATGTGTCAGGCACCATGAATCTAAGTTATGGCGAACCATTCTGCGGGCTGACAGGAAACGGGCGCAGCTACCGTTGGCGTAGCGCTAAAAGCAAAACGTGTTCGGTGCATGTCTTTCGAAATTAAACCAACAGACGATAGACCTAGGCTTGGAAAAAGTGTATTTTCGCTCGGACGTAGTCCGCACTAGGTATAAAGTGACGTGACCTGAGTCTACTTGCTGCTCCCGCCTCGGTTGCTCGTGTCTTATTGAACAGTCCAAGTCGTCGGGTCCAACAGTCATTCATTCGTCTTCAGTCACACTAAGAATTTATTTTCCACTTGCCACATCTTGATCATGATCATGCGTTCTCCTCTTTTCTTTCTCAGCGCAGTATGCTTCACTACTCTCAACGCGTCACCTGTCGAACGATCGTGCCCTACCGTTCTCGAGCGTGACGTGCTCGTTATTGGAGGTGGTGCCGCTGGAGCATACGCAGCTGTCCGCCTTCGCGATAATAACAAGACCGTTGCTGTGGTTGAGCTCTCAGACAAGCTTGGAGGACATGTCGACACCTTCTTTGACCCTGCCTCCGGGGCTCCCATCGAGTACGGCGTCCAAGCCTACATTCCGGGCAATTTGACCACAAATTTCTTTGGGCGGTTCGGTGTGCCTCTGCAGCAAGTCCCCCAGTCTGTCCCCTTTCCCAACGTTGTGGCCGACTTCAACACGGGCACCGTCTTGGAGGGCGTGCAGGTGCCAGATCAGACTCAGCTTATTGAGCCGCTCACGCAATATGGAATAGTAGCGGCACAATTTCCATTTCTGGCGTCGGGGGCTTATGACCTCCCAGCTGAAGTCCCAGCTGATCTGCTGCTTCCATTTGGACAATACGTGAACAAGTACAATCTGACTGCTTCACTCCCTCTTGTTTGGACTTTTGCCCATGGCGTCGGCAACCTTCTTGAAGCTACGACTTTGTATGTGCTTCAAAACCTTGGCCTTGCTCACCTTTTCGGCCTCCAGACTGGTTTTCAGTTTTCTCCTAGTGGCCATCAAACCATTTATGACAAAGCCGGGGGATTCTTGGGCAATGACGTTTTGTATTCCAGCGTCGTTACTGAATGCACTCGAACCAGTACTGGTATCAGGGCAGTAGTCAAAACGCCAAATGGCAACGTTATTGTGAAGGCTAAGAAGCTGCTCGTCACCATTCCTCCTACGACAGACAACCTTAAGCCTTTCAGCTTGGACAAGGCGGAGAAATCGATATTCAGCCAGTGGATGGATGTCCCGTACTACGTTGGTGTTGTCGCTAACTCTAGTCTCCCCTCAGTCACCAACTTCTTGAACGTGGACCCTACGACTCCAGCTACTTTACCCCAGTCACCCTTCGTCTGGCGATTGGAGACAGTCGGTGTGCCTGGCTACCAGACTGTCAAGGTCATTGGGGAGCGCGATTCGAATGCCGCTCGCCAGAAAGTGGAAAGGGTTGTAAACGACCTCGAGGAAGCTGTGACGGGTTCCTCGTCTGGCACTGCAAGCATCGAGCCATGGGAGCAGCATAAGAACTTGCAGCTTCATGTCTCTGCCGAATCGATCAAAGCTGGATTCTACCAGAAGCTGTACGCTCTTCAGGGGCGCAGCAATACTTATTATGCTGGTAATGCTTGGTGCTCTGATTATTCTCCTTTGATCTGGGCCTACTTGGAGGAGCGGATTTTACCTCTTCTTTGACCCATCGAAGTCAAGTCGAGGAACAGCCTCCATTGTGTTTAGTCACATTTAGCCATCACGATACTCTAGATCCTCATCATCATGTGCCGTAATAATGATTCATGTTGTTGGCAATGCCAGACTTGGCAACCCCGAGGATAGAATATGCCACATGTTACCAGAGCAACCAAAATACTAATTCAAACCCAAATCCCGGACACGCAAATTCTGCGACATGTCACGCAGCCCATTCGAGTCAAGCCCGGCACGACTCCTGCCTTTCAATCTTATTTATTCCGTAGTGACGGCCATCCGATTACTTGCTGTCTTAGAACACCTAACTCTGCTTCACAGGGCCGTATGGAGATTTTTAAGCAAGCACTATTCGCCGGCTCCTTTAAGTGTTGTCGATAATTCCCTGTCGCCACAGACCTTGGATGTCACAGAGCTCTGCTGAGAAACTTGTGACGCAGCACAGTGTCAACTGCGAACAGGTGAAAGCGAAACCATGCGGGCTGCACAAGGCTCTTAACACCACGAGGGCCAATTTTCAAAAGTAAAATCAATACTTCTAGAGTATAATTCATGCCAGCTATTGCTTGGGGATGGGAAACCACGTAGGCACGAGCAAACAATAACAGCTCTATATTGCTCAGCAAAGCTGTACTTCAATCAGTTCACTAGGAAGAACTGTAGAAGCGGGATGGGTACGAACCATGGCAGTCTTGTGGGATGGTTCTCGACTTGGTCAATGCTAGTCAAGACCCTGCAATCCACTCACGTGAGGGGCGGGGTTTTTGCGTGCACATCTTTCAACAAGCCAGGCCTGCAAATCTCGCTATACACTACATTGGCATAAAAGAGACGCAAACCAGAGATGCGCCTTATAGATACTAGTACACTCGAGGTGGTTGACTTCAGCCATGAGTGGTATCCTCCGCCTTATGCTATTCTGTCCCATAGATGGGGTC
This sequence comes from Paramyrothecium roridum, assembly GCA_003012165.1. Taxonomy (NCBI): domain Eukaryota; kingdom Fungi; phylum Ascomycota; class Sordariomycetes; order Hypocreales; family Stachybotryaceae; genus Paramyrothecium; species Paramyrothecium roridum. The sequence goes on from PXOD01000927.1 coordinate 58,915, forward strand.
GTGATGAGGTGACGCTGCGGGACATGCAGACATCTCCAAGGGAGGAAGGTCTCATGGAACGCGAAGGCTACAGGAAGATTGAAAACTTCTGTCAAGTTGCTCGGCAGAGAGGGTTTCGATATGGCTGGATTGATACATGCTGTATTGACAAAACGAACAGCGCCGAGCTATCCGAGGCTATCAATTCAATGTTCGAGTGGTACACGCGTTCTGTCGTTTGCTACGCATACCTTGCGGATGCCGCAGTCAAGAGTGAGATTCTCGGAAGCGAGTGGTTTGCTAGGGGCTGGACGCTCCAGGAACTCATCGCTCCCAAACGCCTCATTTTCTTCAGCTGTGACTGGGTTCCCCTCGCCACAAAAGCCAATCTGGGAAAAGAGATTGAGGAGAGGCATGGCGTACCAGATGGTGCATTCAGCGTCCATGACAATGAAATGTGGAGCACGGCTCAAATCTTCTCATGGGCCGCGAAAAGGACAACTTCTCGGGTGGAGGATGAGGCGTACTCGCTTCTTGGTCTGTTCCGTGTGAACATGCCTCTCATATACGGCGAGGGCAGCAAAGCCTTTGTTAGGTTGCAGCAAGAAATAATCAAGAAGTCTGCGGACCAATCAATTTTCGCATGGCATGATTCAAGTATATTCGGACCTTTTGCGTGGCACCATCATAACTTCAGGAACTGTGGTAACATCGTAGCTGATGAATCTTCCGAGTTTCAGCTTACGAATAGAGGCCTTCGCATTGAGTTGCCATTGATACCTGTTGGAGAAGGATTCTACGATGCTTTCCTCGCCTGCCACGATAAGACCACAAATGAGCGCGTCGCAATAACATTACGCAAGACACCATCGGGTCGTTTTGAGCGATTCTCCTTTTCAAATGGCTTCCCGAGCTACCGTTTCTCTCCCGAGTCAATCGAGATACCAAAACCCCAACCCATTTACATTGCAGAACCGCCAAGAGGACATCCAAACAAACAACACTACCAAGAGCATTATTGGGGAATAGATGGCATACACTATATCCGAGTCGACTATTCATCTCTTCTCGATACTGGTTTTGAGCTTGAGGACCATACAGTTTGGAATAGTCGACGGGGCGTACTCGATGTGCTCGATGAATGGCAGTTCACAGACGATGGTAATGGAGAGATCCACGTGTTGCAGCTAGGAGTCTACGCTGGCCTGCTCTTCTTTCATCCACAAAATTCAGTCCGCCTGGTGGTGGCGACCGGAGCGGAGAACGACAGACATTGGATTCATATTGAGGAGATGGTTGGCGAAGACGAAGGCTTGGAAACGGTGGTCAGGTCATACTACTGTGCTGAAGGACTATATGCAGACTGCCCGAAGTCTTTGTTTGACCAAGTCAATCCAGGAAGAAGTAAAGAGGTGACGACTGGAAAAGATCTCGCAGTAGTAGCTCTTAGTAGCGGATCTACAGTCTCTGCTAGCCTGGAACCAGGAGAATTTGATGGGGAGATCAAGATGCTTGCCAAGCTAAACATCGAGGCTTCCGCATCTGATTGATTTGGACATAAGAATGGAGCATTTAGGTATAGGGTCGATTTTCTATAGAGATTTCTATAGAAGGTTAGGGTCGGCTTTGGGCCCTAGTTAGGGCCCGGCTTAGGGTTGGTTAATTTCCGATTGTTAGAAAATCCTAATTTCTAGAAATTAAATTAATTTTTAATCTTTTTCTAGGAATTTCTATAGAATTCTATTCTTTCTTTATGGAAATCCGAGAATAGAACCCTAGGCTGTAGACACAGGAAGAGAAGCTCCGCGAGAGCCCACGCCATCTTGCCAATGCTTGATGTCCAAACGCCTCCAACCATGAGCGCACGTCAGAAGATGCCCGATGTCTGCTGGGAGGCGCCAGCTGAAGCACCAGCTCTTCGTGTGTCGGCCATGTTTCCTGCGGGCTAACCAGTTCTGCTGTGGCATGACGCGGCCTGGCTAAATGTTTCTTTGCTTTTTCTTCTTTTCTGAACTTGACTGAGGTGAAGTATTTCTAATGCCTTCACAAGATGGTCCGCGAGCAACACGGGCCAATTCTGAAGATAGCTCGTAAAAGGAAAGGCAATGCAACTGGGCCCGACGCTAAGACGCAGTCAAGCTATCGAAGTGGTACGTGTAAAATTGGCCTGATCGCGCAGCCCCTGTGAGACCGCTTCCCCCGGACTTGACCCTGGCATAATGCCATCGTACTCTCAGCATAAAGCCGTTTTCTCCATTGCCAATGCTGCAAATCGTGCCATGCTACGTGAGGGATTTCCGTTAAAGCCTATACTTGCTACACGAATCTACGAGCACTGGTCATATGCAACAAGAAAGCCAGAAACTCCTCGCTGACTACTGCCACCGGCTCCATGTTGAACGTGGGTCCTTGGGCCGCTTGAATACAAGATGTTTAAGGCTGGAAGGCGTTAGTGCCAAGGACCTATCGGCGTTCACTCCGATGACGGTGGCCCAGGGATGATGGGTGTAACTAGCCAGTTTGACGCACCATTACCCGATAATGCGAGGGCGGCAGATGTGCTTCTTGGCATAAACTCGCAGGACAAAGGGCTCGTCGGGATGAGTCGTGACGCTGGCCTGTCGCAAGTAGGACTGCAAGTTTAAGTCACCCGCAAAGGTCAAAGCTTGGACATCTTGGTGGGGAAAAAGGCTCCGTCGCAGCCACCGTCTGCGCTGTCTTAGTAATTGACGATTCTGCCCAAGGCTGACGGCACGTTGTTATTATGATCAATTATTTACTTATTTAGTTGGATCCGAAGATGTAGTAAATACGTCACGAAAGAAAGCAAAGATGAAAACACATCAAGAGGGCCGTAGGTTGATGTAAACAACAGGTATGCAGAGCATTGGGCACGCTGTCTCACACCGAAACCATTTTGTCTCGCTTCAAGATGCACTCTCTCCACAACAGCGACTTTATCTTAGTTGGAGCCCAAGATACACGCTGTCAGGCGGCTACATGATCTTCTATATTGCGAGCAGTACCGGCGCACGGATGTACGATGCTGGGAGGTAGCGGGCACGGTGTGCCGGCTCCTAGAGGTCTGGATGAAGGTTGAAGCCCCTTTCTCCAAATTTTGCTACGGCCATGTACACTGTGGGAGGCTACTTGCTTAATGGTATTCCCGAGGCAAAAGATGTTGGAGATGGAAGATGTATTGTCCGCTTTATTAGGTGGCTGGGAATCCTCTTATGTCTAACTATCCTAGATCTCACCATCTACCTTAGAACAATTGAGCAATCTACTCATCTGTCATATCTCACATTGAAAGAAACAAAAGAAACGACACGGCGTTTTCTCTGCTGCGACAGTCCACGCCAGTGAGATGATGTGACAGCAATCGGAGCTGAGCCTTCATCCCGTCCACCATCCAAAGCCGCCCAGACTTTTTTG